>JAWPHD010004779.1:0-178842 GCA_037043455.1 Cyrtodaria siliqua | reverse complement strand
TATTAATCACTGTGATCACCTTCATCGCCTGCTCACTGCCTGACTTTGATACACCTGAACAGCCATCAGCAGGCCCCATTTCCATGGCTTTTCCCAAAGAAATGTCGTTCTATTTTGATGTTGTGATCATTTTTCACACAGGCTGATATCTGCAATGGTGTTTTCGATTTGTTGAATTGGAATTGATTGAATTGGATTTTATAGTCGCACCAACAGCTAAGGTCAATATGGCGACTTTCCAGCTTCCATTGGTGGAGGAAGACCCCAGGTGCCCCCTCCGAGGCAATTTTCGTGCTCGGTAGCGCACCTGGGTAGACCACCGACGTTCCGCAAGACAGCTGGATAGCTTCCTCACATAAAGATTCCTAGACCATGAGGGATCGAACCTACAGCGGTGAGGGGCAAGTGGTATTCAAGTCAGAGACGTTAACCACTCGGCCACGGAACGCCCCGTTTTCGATTTGTATTGTGGCTGCATCCGTCTCTGAACTGAATCATGTGTGTAACTGTATTTTTCCTGTCATTTAGTATTCTCATGGTTTGCGACACACACTTCTGAACCATATGCGCATCATGGGTCACGTCATCTGATATGTATACAATTTCGTGTCCTCATAAGCTGGACTGACTTCATCTTTCTTTTCAGCACTTTCATCATCTTTCAAGTAATAGCATATACTACGGTTGGACTGTTACTTGGTGTGCACCACTAGTGTGCACTCTGACATTCGGTCTTGATTTCTAATTGTCATGTTTTCGCGGCGAAGTCCCATCACACACAACACTCTGCCCTTGTTCGGAAACCCTTTTTCGCGTTTTGGAATTGCTTATGTTGCCACTGTGCTCGACAAACAGGTGGTATGCAAATGTTTCCAGGTTTCCAGAGGAAATTTTCAATCAGTTCAATATAATGTGCCTAATGCGCAACTAATTTCTTTCTGGATTGTTCTGATTTATACTTTGGATTCTTTATTTATTCACAGCTCCCACTGAAACCACTGCACTTGTTCATCTAACTTCCCTATGTCGTGTAGTCTTTGACGCATCAATTTCACCCACGCTGGTCACATTCCCTTTTAACACACTGTAAACTCTGTATGGGATGTTACGCTCTTTTCAGATTTACAAAGAGTCACGTTGACTTTGCAATGTACTTGTCCTTGATAACGTCTTTATTGTCTAAGTTTTTGTTTATTACTTTTAGATATAGCTCTACATTTGTGCACTATTCACAAAGGCAACCTCTGTAACGTTTTTTCGCAACTGTTTCAACATTTTTTGGTTATAAGCGCAGAAGCAAATTTACCTGAATGAAATATTGCTCTGATGTTCTGCTTTGAACTTCTGATGTGCTGCTTCTAGAGTGTAGTTCATAGTTTGTTGTTTTCATTGACTTTTTGAGAAGCTGAGTTTTTTTTTGTGTGGAGTGTGTTATTGACACTGTTGGTTTTAAGGTAGGAAATCAATTCACTTCTGCGACAACTTCTTCTGAGAGAGCATCTGCTCTTTTCTGTCTTGGAAATTCATAATCACACATCGTCTCAGTTGGGTCCCAGCTGAGATCACTTTAGCAAGGAGTTATACCGTTATCCCTATCTCCTTTGAACAAAACTTCAGCAGTCTGTACTTTCCTTATCTCCTGGCAAGTTGTGTTGCCAGTATTTTTCTCGATTTGGTGGTCTTTTGACTTTCTCGACTTCTTTAACTTCTGGGAATGTCTCCTTAAAACAACGCATGTTTTTTCCGCAAAATTCTAGACGCTTTTTCTTTCGGGGGTGTAAGCATGGAATCTCGGCTTCAATAGCTTTTCGCTTTTTCGGGTAGCAGACATAATTAACCCTTTCACTACACAGCAAATTTCCTTTGGGTCTCGAGGGGAGTCGATTTTTTGCGCGATACACAGCCTTTCTTGCTGCCGCAGGTGTATAACTGGGCTCAGATGGACGCTCTGCTGTGGGCATTCCAATACCTTTCCGGCTCTGGTATGCCTTCAGTTGCTTTCTTTGTATCGATTATTCTCTCGTATCCTCCGTTTCTTCTGCGAAGATAAGCCGCTTCTGAAATTAAATAACTTGTGAAATTAAATATAGGCCCATGATGGCCCTAAATTGCTCACCTAATAATCACTGACCTTGGCATTTAGAAAAACACTCCGACCAAGTTTTATTAAGATTGAGTAAAAATTACGGCCTAAAAAGGGAAAACAAGGTTTCTTAGGAACCACCATCTTGTGACCAAGTTACAAATTTAACAATATAAATATCACTACTCTTTATATATGTTGTAAAATTGGTTAACTTAGTTACAAGGTGGGTTCTAAGAATAATCTTATTTTTTCTCTTCAGGTGGTATTTTTGACTAAATCTTCATGGGTGTTTGTCTGAATGAATCACTAAAACAAGAGCTGTCTAAGGATAGCACGCTCCACTATTCCCACTCTTTGTCAAGAAAGTATGTTTGCCAGTGTTATGGGTACTTGTCACAGGCAATTTATTTTCAAGACTATTATCATGGCCTAAAACTTTGGACAAATGATTGCTTATATTTTCTGAGAGGGTAGAAAAACATTGTGGGGAAAGGAGAAATTGCTTGTTATGAGCAATTCTGCTTTTCCCACAATCTTTTCTAAAGTGGTCTGCTGCAGACATGGCAAAAGTCATCTGTATGAGGTAATTTATTTATTTATTTATTTTGGGTTTAACGCCATGTCAATAGTATTTCAGTTATATTACGGCGACACGTTCACTTATTCATGCTTCCTGGGTAAATAACCAGTACTAGGACTTGGGAAAATGTGTCTTGCTTAAGGACACTCCACCATGATAGACCGCGCCGCGAACGGGAATCGAACCCGGGACACCCGGTCCCAAATCCCCGACGCTAACTACTCGTAGGCCACGGTGGATCCCTGTGTATGAGGCTAAAGGGTTAATGGTCCCTGAACATGTTTACCGGTATTTTCTCTTGGCTTCCTTCCACTTCTGCCCGATTTGCCTCCGTCTGATGTCTGGTCATCACTGGCTTTGTCTTGGAACTTGATGCCCTGGTTGAGTCCGTCAGTCATCTTTCTGTAAGTAGGGATGTGTCTTATATTAAAACCGATATGATACAAGGCGTCAAGCCATATCGCGATAGTTTGTACACAAACTTAAGACCTGTGACTATTTTTTTTATAACGTATAACCGTCTCTGTTTACCTTAGTGGTTAAGGGCATCCGCCTACATAGCGTGTGGTCGAAGGTTCGATTCACTGTGGCAGAGGTGGTTGTTCTGGTATGGCCAGTTGTGGTGAGCCGCCAGCTAGTTAAATTATGGTTACTGAATGCCTACCTGCCTGGTGCCTTGGCATAACAGGTTAGGACTCGCGGGAGTAAATGTGCATGACATAGGTGTCTCACAAGTCAGATATTGACTGGTCCTTCTCAACAGGGGTGATACTAGTTATCATAAACAAACACTATTACTTTAACTTTATAATGCCTGTTACATGTTTATCTTAATAATGTTATTACAGACTTCTTTCAGTATAAATCGTTTTTCAAATGGTTTCATTGCTTGAGAAGCTTAATATCAAATTTTAAGGGTTGTTGTTGTATGGTAATATAGTGTAGACCAAGATGAGAGTGCTCATAGAAGAACCCTCTCATCTGGGTCTACACTGTTTGCAGATTGTATCACAAATTTATTTTCACAATTAATTCGTATCGCCTATATGTATTTTTATTCTTCGATAGATAGTCACGATATATCCCTATACAAAACTTTTTGTGATATCTATCTCTACCTGTAAGTGTTGTCGTTTTATCACGCAATCATTCTCATCCGAATATGTGCTGTCTCCCTGTCCCTTTGCTGTTGTTCTGGATTTCTATTTAGCCGGCGCTGCTGCTGTCGAAGTTTTTCAGTAACATAGGCAGACCCTGGATCTGGGTTTACACTTGAATAGTTGAGAAAAGTTCTTCTGACAACTTTAATAAAAGAAAATGCTCACCAGATCTGTCCCAGATCTTCTACAAGATTTCGGTCTTCATTTTCTGAACTTTTTTTATATATGTTGGCACCACAGCGTCGGCAGCAACTGGATGTTCTTCAGATACCTGGGAAACACAAAGAACTACGGTACAGTGAAGACTCGTTAATCCGACACCTCGCTATCTGGAAATTATTTTCTGGTTTGAAATATCATTTGCAATTAGTCATTAAAATGATATTTAAGCATTTTGAGACTCCTAAGATTCATTTAAACAATTTAAATGATACAGATGACATTTGACACCTTTGCAGCAGAGGACTTTTGAAAACATTGTGACAAAAGGAGAAAATTGCTCATGACGAGCAATTTTTAGCTCTACTGGCCGAAGGCCAGCAGAGCTTATGGGATGGCCGAGTTGTGTCCGTTCGTCGTCCGTCGTCCGTCCGTCGTCCGGTCCGTCCGTCCCGTCGTTAACTTTTGTCTTGTTAAGACGATAGGGCCTTCATTTTTCATCCGATCTTTACCAAACTTCTATCATATTGTTAATGCTGTTGAAAGCTCGAACATGTTCGAAAACCAAGCCTATTATTGGAACCCAGTAACAGCGGAGTTATGGCCCTTGATTTAGTTAAAAATTCTATATTTTGCCTCGTTAAGATGATAGGGGCTTCATTGTTCATCCGATCCTTAGCAAACTTTATCAGATTGTTAATATCTCAATGAAAGCTCGATCAAGTTCGAAAAACATTCATATCGGACCAGTAACAGCGGAGTTATGGCCCTTGATTTAGTTCAAAATGATATATTTTGCCTCGTTAAGACGATAGGGCCTATATTATTTTTTTTATTTTTTTATTTTTTATTCATGTTTTTTTGTTTTTAATATTTATTCATTGATTTATTTTTTTTTCTTTAATTTTTTTTTTTTTTTGAATTTTTTTTTTTGGATTTTTTTTTTTAATAGATTCATGTTTTTTAAAAAGTTTTTTTTTGTTATTATTATTATTCTCTTAAAAAAATTTTGTTTTTTTTTTTTTAATTTTTTTTTTTTAGCTCTATGTGGGACCCAGTCGAAAAGTAACAGAGGTGTTATGGCTCTTGATTTAGTTAAACAGTGCAATATTTTGCTCGTTTATACGGTACGGGCCTTCACTTTATCACTAGATCTTTACAAACTATACCAGATTCTTTTAGTTATATATATGGGCCCATGATAAAGTTAAAGTCGTTTTTGCCGAAACTTTCAAAAAAACGTAAATGGCAGTACAGTCACTTCATTGATGTTATAAGAGCCCGTGTTATCCAGTAGAGCGTCTACAGGCCCTCTGGGCCTCTTGTTCTTTTTTGTCACATAGTTTCAACCAACTAACATAATAAAAAGGTAATCAAATTCTCATAGATCTTATCTGTTATTTTACCTAGATGTTTTCAAAGTAGTCTGCTGGCAGATTTTCTTGTATAGGGCAAAGGGTAAAATGATGCAACACAATGTGAAACTAAAAACACTAATTAGTGTAATTCCACAAAATAACTCTTCATTTCTTAGAACTAAACCATATGTACGCCTTACACCTTTAAATCTTCATTCGGCCAACCTCGTTTCATGTTCCCTTCTAATAATATTATAGGATTTTTAATAACTGCGCTCAAAAGCTATTCCGTAAACTCCCTCTAGGATCACCTGTTTTGAGAATACCATGTACAAGTCTCCCTTTCAGAAATCATTTAGTTCATTCAAGACTCAGGGTGTTTCACTCATTTATAAGTGCAATGCTAAGAGCGTGCAGTTGTTTGCAATTTTTATCTGCAAGTCCACCATTAAATCAGCTGTTAATGGTAGATTGTTTAATGTATGTTCTAGTCTCAAATGTTGATTGACGTAACACTCACGTCATTTATGTTCTGACTTGAAATGCACCACTTTGCGGTAGTACAGTATGTGGACAAACAGGTCGATCCTTAAAAGTATTCACATTCTGAACACAAATATAAATGCACAGTAATCCTAAAAAGATAAAAAAATACTATGTAACCAAACACTTTCGACATTCAGGTCATAACATGTTTAATTACGTAACTGTTCAACCCAGTTGAATATTTAAAATATGCACTAATAATCTCTACAAAATAAAATACACTACACATTGCAGAACTTCGAGTGTGCTGAAAACACTTACAGACGCCTCTATCCACTCATCCATAATGACAATATGTACCAAGAAGGAACATATTACTAAAGATCCTAATATGACATTTTTCATATATTTTCTATTCGAAAGCGTAAATCTAGGTCTCATGGTCTTAGCGTACTGGTAACATCAAACGTAAATCTCGTGTAATTATTTCTGTCGCAGATTTACATACTATTTATTAAACAGTCATGGAAAGCACTCATATGCTTATCACGGCCTTACATCTTTGTCTATCTTCTTACTGAAGTTGAATCGACGAGGAAGCCGACAAAATTTTCATTCGTACAGATCCTTGTATAACACTGCTTCCCATAGTTCAATGCTACACAAAACATGTACTCCGACCCATATTGACAAGAGTCTGATCACGTCAGCATTTTCTAAACACTACTATAAACTTAACTAAAGGTATTGATTTCATTGACATGACCTAAGTATTTTCGGATACACGTCGTAGTGTATTCCTATCCCCAACAATATTCAAAATATCCGAAAAGTCCTGTAATTTGTTAATAAGTATAAAAACGCCTATTTAGAAATATTATTTTCAACACAAACAAAAATAGTTTCTGACCTTAATATAGTACTTAATACTCCTAAGGAATGTGAATGCAAACACATCACAATTTTGCTATACTCCAGCAGGTCATGACATCACTGGTAATTTTGATATTGTTGATAAACGTATTCGGCAATTTGTTTTCGAAAGGTCCTAAATATAGATACCTTCACCTTTAATGCCTGCCGTGCCCAGATCGCCCACTCCATTGAAGATTGTAGTATAAAATGGTGTCGTAGAGAACGATGCGGACCCCAAACTCGTTTTCTACTTGGAAAAAGTCTATTCTTAAAATTATAGATACACCGTATTAACATTTTATAATGCTAACCCCTCTTTACTACCTCTCCGAGACCTAGGTTTCCTTTCGTAATCTAAAATCGGGAATTCAGGAATTTCTATAATACTTTTACTTTTAGTTCCTGCAGATAAAGCAGCTAATAAAGTAATTATTGTTGAACGCCTACATTACGTCAATGTCTTTATCTCTGGAACTCGGCAGCACCAATTCGTATACTCCAGTTATTCTACTGATTTTTACTGTTATTTTGGTCTATAAAAAATTCAGGAGACGTTCTTGATAAAATTTTCAGTAACGGTCAAGTTTCATCATTAAGTACCTATGACTCTCTCTACACTATATACAACCTTACCACATCATCTTATTAAAGACAAGCTAATTTCTCCTTATTCAAAAAACATTCGCTAGAGAAAAATACTACATTTTTGGCATGTAATAATATTAAAGCGTTTTCACTACACACGGCAGTTTAGACAAGTATACTATGTGGACCTTGCTATGAAGTTTGTGAAGCACTCATTCTTCCTATTAGATAATATTTTCGTCAGGTATGGTATCACCGTTTATAGACAAATTGTTGGTATCCCTATGGGTACGAACTGTGCACCACTTGTCGCAGATTTGTTTTTATTTTGCTATGAAAGGGATTTCATGTTGAGTCTTTCACCAGATAACCAGGGCAGATGTTATTGAAGCTTTAATGACACCTCTCGGTATCTGGATGACATACTGAACATTGACAACCCTTTCTTTCCAAACTATGGTTCATAATATTTAACTTCGGCTTTAATAAAGAAAATATATCTGATAATAACGCTTCTTTTCTTGATTTAGATCTCTCGATTGAAAATGGAAAAATAATTAGCAAAATCTATGGCAAGAGAGATGATTTTAATTTTGACATTGTTAATTATCCACCACTTGGATGGGGATGTTCCACGAGCACCTTCTTAGTGGGGTGTATCTGTCTCAACTTATTCGTTTTTTCTTAGAGCTTGTACTCGAGTTGAGGACTTTAATATTCGTAATCTTTGTATAACTAAAAAGTTACTCAATCAGGGTTACCGTTACCATAAACTTCGTAAAACCTTTGCAAAATGTTATTATCGTAACCCTGATCTTCATTTCCAAATATAAATGTAATTTAAGGACTCTTCTGCGACAAGGACTATCACAACCTGACTTCTATGGTGATGTGATTTATAAACTTCGTAAGATTCTTGGTCATGATCACTTTCATACTATCTTTGTTAAACTTGTTAAAAAGTTTATCAAAAGAGGTTATGACCCTATCATTTTGCAACACACATCTGCATGCTTGGTGGTGGACCCTTTTACAGTTCGCCACTATGCTTTCCTCTTTAATTGTACGATGAACCGGACAGGCTGTGGACCCTGTGATGACGCCTACCTAAAGCCCATTGGGACGGTGTGCGTTTGATGTTTGTCCATGATCTTTCTTGTCGTGCCCTTAATGGTTTATTCTCTTACTGCTCTGGCTTATCTGCCAAAGTCTTTGAGTACCTTCATTGTGGCTTTCTAGGCTATTGTTTTTCTTGTATTATATTTACACGAGCATATTTGTGTTTTACTTATATTGCCTATTGATGCTACCTTGTTGGTTAGAGATTAGTTCATGGCGGGGATTTCTTTATTTACACTGTCCTGTTTTAATGGGATGACAGTAGGGTAAGTGTGAGGTTTGGTGCACCCTAGAACCGGTCTTAAACCCCAGTGGCCTACTTTGCCACTGACCGTTCCAAGGCGGTAGCCCTATTGTCAACCCTTTTGTGTTTGTGATGTCGTTTGCATTTTTTATTACTTTTTGTTTTTTCGTTTGTCTGTTTGCATGTTTGTTTTTGTGTTTTTGTGGTTGACTGTCGTCCTGAATGCTGCTTTCCCTGTCCGATATTTTTATCCTTTTTTTAGTTTCACATTGTGTCTCATTTAATATGCATGGAACCCCCCCACCCCCCCCCCCCCCCCCCCCCCCCCATCACATGTTAAGAAAGGCACCCCTGGGGAAAAGGCACCCCGGAAAAAACGGTGGATAAAGGCACCCCCGAAAAAAACACACCCGGGAAAAAAAACTAAGTCCAAGTGACAAGTGTCAGCGTTCAATGTACAGCCTTAATCCTCATTTTATTTTAGACAGATAACAAAGTAGAATATTTACCTTCTGTCTCATTTTATTTTAGACAGATAACAAAGTGAATATTTACCTTCTGTATGTCTGATTCAAACTATTTCAAATAGATCTAGATCTGTAACAGCAGACCCTGGTCAGACGGCACTCGATGCTTCCAAATTCCAATCTCTTACCAAAATGATCCCTGCACAAAACAGTTCAAAACAAATTATGCCATTTGCATTTTTTAAGGGCGGAATTTTCCTAAGTAAAATGGTCTGCTGAACTAATTCTGTCTTGGAAAATATTACGACCGATCATACCTGTTGTCTCATGTTAGTACGACACATATAGCATTTGTACAACAACTGTCTCATGATTACGACCAACAAAAAAGTATGTGTCCTACGTTAGTACGACACAGGAAGGGTCCGTCTCTGACGTTACGTCCGACCCCAAAAAATGTCCAATGGTTCGTACAACATTTCAATTTTCCGTCCGTAAGTTTTATACGACACAGGAAGGGTCCGTCTCTGACTGTTACGTCCGACACAAAAAAATGTCCAATGGTTCGTACAACATTACAATTTTTCCGTCCGTATGTTACGTGCGACTGGGGAGCTCCGTCCGGTCTGATCAATTTAATTCAAAATTCTGCATGAAATTGATCAACACGTCTTTGACGGCGGTTTTACATCGTTTTTTCTTAGGAGATTAAGATATTCAGTAAAAATTGCCCGTCTTTTATCATCATCTATAAAGATTTTATTCATAATTACCGTGTTGGTCGTCACATTATGTCGATCGTTACTTACCGAGACAGAATTTCTTCCTTGCACGTTTTAAACGGCGTCTACCTTGTAGCCATCTTGTTTTACACTGGAAATGACGTAAGTGGAACGCGCGGAATGAGTGCGCAAAGGCCCAAGGTTATGCTAATTAGCGAGTGTCAGAGGGCACGCGACGCTTTTGCAAAAAGTCGTTCGTCAAATCGAGACGGAATTGATACATCGATGAATGAAGTTCGGATAAAACCAAAACGTATCATCAAAATGTGGATTCAACTTAACACATTACTATTTCATGATTTATCTTGAAAATTATTAACTTCGAACACTCATCCAAAAACAATAGCAGTCACAACGTTATGTAGAAAATAGACCATCACCGAGACGGAAAATGTTACGACCACCACTATTTTTTTTATGCATTAATAATTATTTATATTGATGGATCATGCATTATATGTATTATTAAGATCCACTAAATTTATTGTTTTCTGATGACAATAACACAAGAGAGCTATTTTAAATGTCTTCTTTGAGTATTTTTTTTCCTTAAGACATGCAGCGATATAGCCATGTCCCATCCATAACGGGCTAAAGTGCAAACATTTTCGAAAATTTTACTATTTTTTTTTTACTTATTAATGTCCATTTTTAGCACGACTGATCAGAGATCAGCTATCAGAGGTCAGCTGAGCTGATGCCGTGGTGCGGCGTCCGTCGTCCGTCTGTCTGTCTGTCCGTAAACTTTTTTTTGTAGCGACAATTCCTCTGAAACTACTGAATGGAGTTTCATGAAACTTTACAGAAATGTTGCCCATGAAGTCTAGTTGATCCTAGCAAAAATTCATGTTGATGTGAAATCCAAGATGGCTGCCAAATTTAAAAATAGGTTTTTAAAAAACAAGTTTGTAGCGACTACTTCTTGAAAACTATAAGTGATATTGATATGGGACTTTTTCTTAAATGATCAGCATGACATGATGTTGGTCCTTGTCGAAAATCGTTTTGATTCGACGTATAACATGGCTGCCGCGGCCATCTTTGTTTACATAGAGTTATATAATGAAAACTTGTAGCGACTACTCCTCTGAAACTACTTGACGGATTTTCATGAAACTTCACAGGAATGTTGCTCTTGATGTCTAATTGATCCTAGCAAAATTTCAGGTCGGCCTGAAATTCAAGATGGCCGCCACGGCTAAAAATTATTTTTCAAAATACAAGTTTGTAGCGACTACTTCTTGAAAACTATAAGTGATATTGATATGGGACTTTTTCTAAAATGATCAGCATGACCTGATGTTGGTCCTTGTCAAATTGTTTTGATTCAACGTTAAACATGGCTGCCAGCGGCCATCTTTGTTTACATAGAGTTATATGGTAAAAACTTGTAGCGACTACTCCTTAACTACTTGGTGGATTTTCATGAAACTTTACAAGAATGTTGCTCTTAATGTCTAATTGATCCTAGCAAAATTTCAGATTGGCCAGAAATTCAAGATGGCCGCCACAGCTAAAAAAAAATAAAAAAGAAGTTTGTAGCGACTACGTCTTGAAAACTATAAGCGATATTGATATGGGACTTTTTGTAAAATGATCAGCATGACATGTTGGTTATCAGAGTCAAACATTATTTTGATTCAACGTTAAACATGGCTGCCAGTGGCCATCTTTGTTTACATAGAGTTATATAATGAAAACTTGTAGCGACTATTCCTCTGAAACTACTTGACGGATTTTCATGAAACTTCACAGGAATGTTGCTCTTGATGTCTAATTGATCCTAGCAAAATTTCAGGTTGGCCGAAAATTCAAGATGGCCGCCACGGCTTAAAATAATTTTTCAAAAAACAAGTCTGTAGCGACTACTTCCTGAAATCAAAATCAATCAGTAGAGCTTCAAGGTCATTGACTTCTTGTTTAAAATTTTATCTTATGTATATGAGCACGGTTTTTCCGTCCAGCATTTTTGGTTACATCACCAATAGCTTGGTGTCCAACTTTTTTTGAAAATTGAAGATTGTTTGCAATGATAAATTTCTATTGCATTGTCATGCTTGTATCAATTAATAACACTTTCCAAAATAAAAAGAAGAAATGTTCAGTGGTTTTGAAATAACATACAATTTTAGTTTCATGTCATTTTGTGATGTAACATATGACACATGAACATTTATATAAAAATGAATAAAAATAAATATTTGTTGAAATTGCTGAAAATGTCTGTTTTCCATTAGCAATTGCATTTCAATTTATCATACTTACACATTTTGTCATGTAACCAATGCGAGTTTTGAACTTAAAATTATGGTGATGTAACTGGACACAAAATGGGCACAATTATTATTTTATTATTTGAAAGGAAAATGAATAAATTCTTGCATTATTCTGAAGCTTTTATTTTCTTCCTAATTTATAAACATGATAAATGCATTTGGATACATTTTGAAGGCAAAAATGAATTGGTTTAAAATTTTGGTGATGCAACACGAGACACAAAATTACACTGTGGTCATGATTGGCATAATAACACTGAAAATGGGCTTATGTTTCAAGCTTTCTAGTACTCATGTGTGTGTGTGTGCAAACTTATCCGTTCTTCCATATGTAGTGATGATACACTTCTTATCTATACATATGAGCCATGTCTTGCGAAAATCAATGTAGTGGCCATTGCGAACTCTGTGGACCCAGATCAGCCTGCACAGACAGACTAATCAGCAGCACCATAACATACACTTTTCCAGTACATTTGAATACAGACACAAATTTGTAGAACCAGAACTTTATTCAACAGCAAAGTTTTACATTGAAACACATATTCTTCATCTTCATCTGGTCTTTCTTCAAAATCCTGAAACAAAAACATCGACTTATTACTTAAATGAGCTGTGTCATGCAAAAATCAACCTAAAGACCGAGATTAACCTGTGCATCCGCGAAGTCTGGCATCACTAACCGAATAGCGAACAGTATGGATCCTGATCAGACTCTGCAGATGTTGCAGTTTGATCTGGGTATACACTGGTCGCAATGGCCACTAGGTTCGTTTTCGCACGACACGGCTCAAATGTTTAATTTGTTCAAAAGGTATATATAGCTTTTGAACAAATTATAAATTTGAAATTGAATCATTTCCACTGGTGTTGTTCTGAATACAATCTATTGAAATAGTGCAGCATACAACCTCAAAATAAGTACAATTATGTACAAAATCTTCAATTATCAGTCTAATGCTTAAGTATAAGTGTTAAAAGTATATATATATGGAAGATTTATACAAATAAGTTTTTTTCTATAAAAAAAATCAGATTAATGTTCAAAATATTTAAGGATAATAATGCTTCTTTTCTTGATTTAGATCTCTCGATTGAAAATGGTAAAATAATTAGCAAAATCTATGACAAGAGAGATGATTTTAATTTTGACATTGTTAATTATCCCCACTTGGATGGGGATGTTCCCCGAGCAACTTCTTATGGGGTATATGTGTCTCAACTTATTCGTTTTTCTAGAGCTTGTACTCGAGTTGAGGACTTTAATATTCGTAATCTTTGTATAACTAAAAAGTTACTCAATCAGGGTTACCGTTACCATAAACTTCGTAAAACCTTTGCAAAATTTTATTATCGTAACCCTGATCTTCTTTCCAAATATAAAAGTAATTTAAGGACTCTTCTGCGACAAGGATTATCACAACCTGACTTCTATGGTGATGTGATTTATAAACTTCCTAAGTTTCTAGGTCATGATCACTTTCATACTATCTTTGTTAAAAAGTTTATCAAAAGAGGTTATGACCCTATCATTTTGCAACGTACTGCATGCTTGGTGGTGGACCCTTTTACAGTTCACCACTGTGCTTTCCTCTTTAATTGTACGATTACCGGACAGGCTGTGGACCCTATGATGACGCCTACCTAAAGCCCATTGGGACGGTGGCGTTTGATGTTTGTCCATGATCTTTCTTGTCGTGCCCTTAATGGTTTATTCTCTTACTGCTCTTGCTTCTGCAAAGTCATTGAGTACCTTCATTGTGGCTTTCTAGGCTATTGTTTTTAGCTCGACTATTCGAAGAATAAGAGAGCTGATGTAATCACCCCGGCGTCGGCGTCGGCGTTGGCGTCGACGTTGGCGTCGGCGTCCCACATCGAGGTTTGCGTGTAAGCTGTGTTTACAAGTCTATATCTCTTACATTTCTTATCCTACCACAACCAAATTTGTTCATGGGCTTCCTTGTAGCATTATCTTAAGGGCTGCATAAGCAATTTTGGTTCCTGTAACCCATGGGCTCCTATGAAACGCAAATTATGATAGCCCATAAAATGTGTCCCATTTCACATCAAATTTTGCGTGTAAGCTGTGTTTACAAGTCTATATCTCTTACAATTCTTACCCTAGCACAACCAAATTTGGCCATTAGCTTCCTTATAGCATTATCGTAAGGGCTGCTTAAGTAATTTTGGTTCCTGTAACCCCTGGGCTCTCATGGAACCTAAATTCTGATAGCCCTTAAAATATGTCTGTTTCACATCAAATTTTGTGTGTAAGCTGTGTTTACAGGTCTATATCTCTTACATTTTTTGTCCTAGCTGAACTAAATTTTGGAATTGGTTTCCTTATAGTATGTTGTAAAGGGTTGGATAAGTAATTTTGTCTTCTGCAAATTCTGGGCTCCCATGGAACCCAAATTGGGATGGCCCATAAAATGTGCAATAAATGCAGATCTAGGTTTGCATGTAAGCATGTATATATCTATAATTTTGGTTTGGGATTTGTTATAGCAGTATGCATCTTATTACTTCACCCATATTGGGTCATGGGCTCCCTCCTCCCCCCCTCCCACCTCTACCCCCGCCCCCACTCCCCTCCACACCTTTTATTTATTTATTTTTTATTTATTTTTTACCTATTTCTGTGTTGTTTTAGTCAATTCTTACAAATATATGTTGAAACCCTCCCCGCCCCCACCACCCCCACGCCGCTCACCCCATCACCTCCCCCCAACCCACTCGCCCCAGACTAGAAACTTTTTCTTCTTTTTTTTTACATATTTCTGTGAGCTTTTGTCAATTCTTACACAAATATGTTGCAACCCTCCCCGCCCCCAACCACCCCATCCCCCACGCCTCTCACCCCATCACCTCTCCCCCACCCCACCCCACCCCAGACTTGAAACTTTTTTTGTTTTTTTTTACATATTTGTGTGAGCTTTTGTCAATTCTTACACAAATATGTTGCAACCCTCCCCGTCAACCCCCACCCACCACCCCCGCCTCTCACCCCATCACCCCACCCACCACGCCCCACATTTTTTTTTTTTTTAAATATTTCTGTGATGTTTTAGTCAATTCTTACACATATATGTTGCAACCCTCCGTGCCCCCACCAACCCACCCCCCTGCCCCTCACCCCATCACCCCCCCCCCCCCACCAGCACCCCGCCCCAGACTTGAAACTTCTTTTTTTTTTTTTTTTTAAATATTTCTGTGTTGCTTTTGTCAGTTCTTACACATATATGTTGCAACCCTCCCTGCCCCCACCCCCCTGCCCCTCACCCCATCACCCCCCCCCCCCACCAGCACCCCGCCCCAGACTTGAAACTTCTTTTTTTTTTTTTTACATATTTCTGTGTTGCTTTTGTCAGTTCTTACAAATATATGTTGCAACCCCCCCCCCCCCCCCCCGCCTCTCACCCCATGACTCCACCCACCACGCCCCACACTTGATTTTTTTTTTTTACATATTTCTTTGTTGTTTTAGTCAATTCTTACACACATATGTTGCCCCCCCCCCATCAATGTTGCCCCCCCCCCCCCCCCCCCCAAGGCATTCCCGCCTCTCACCCCATCACACTACCCCACCCCGCCCCAGACTTGATTTTTTTTTTTTTTTACATATTTCTTTGTTGTTTTAGTCAATTTTTACACATATATGTTGCCCCATCCACCCCCCCAAAACCCCCCAACCCCGCTCCCCCCACCCAATCCCCACTTGAAAATCTAATTTTGTTCTTTTTTTTTTTTACATATTTCTGTGTTGTTTTAGTCATTTCTTACACATATATATTGCAAACATCCCATCCCCCTGCCCCTCCCCGCCTCTTTACCCTCCCCCCCCCCCCCCCCCCACTTGAAACTTTTTTTTTTTTTTTACATATTTTTGTTGTTGTTTTAGTCAATTCTTACACATATATTTTGCCCCCTCCCCCCGCCCCCAACCAACTCCCGACTCTCCCCCCGCTCTCCCCCACACCCCACCCCCACTTAAAACTTTTTTTTTTTTCATATTTCTGTGTTGCTTTTGTCAATTCTTACACATATATGTTGCCCCCTCATCGCCCCTCTACCCCACCTCCACCCACCTCTCCCCCCCACCCCCACTTGAAACTTTTTTTTTTTTTTTACATATTTCTTTGTTGTTTTAGTCAATTTTTACACATATATGTTGCCCCATACACCCCCCACTCCCCACCCCCGCTCCCCCCACCCAATCCCCACTTGAAAATCTAATTTTGTTCTTTTTTTTACATATCTCTGTGTTGTTTTAGTCATTTCTTACACATATATGTTGCAAACTTCCCATCCCCCAACCCCCACCCCGCCTCTCCCCCATCCCCCCCCCGACTTGAAACTTTTTTTTTTTTACATATTTCTGTGTTGCTTTTGTCAATTCTTACACATATATGTTACCCCCTCATCGCCCCTCCACCCCACCTCCACCCCACCTCCACCCCACCTCCACCTGCCTCTTCCCCCCCCCACCCACTTGAAACTTTTTTTTTTTACATATTTCTGTGTTGCTTTTGTCAATTCTTACACATATATGTTGCCCCCTCATCGCCCCTCCACCCCACCTACACCCGCCTCTCCCCCCCCCCCCCCCCCACTTGAAACATTTTTTTTTTTTACATATTTCTTTGTTGTTTTAGTCAATTCTTACACATGTTGCCCTCCCCACCCCAGCCTATACCCCATCCCCACTCAAATTCGATTTTTTAATTATTTTTTATTCATATTTTTGTGTTGTTTTGGTGAATTATTACATAGCTTCTTACACATATATGTTGCCCTCACCACCCCCACTCCCCCTACCATCCATCCCAGCCTCTCCCCCATCCTCACCTCGCACCCCACTCAAAACTCGATTTTTTTTTTACATATTTTTGTGTAGTTTTGGTCAATTCTTACACATAGTTATGTTGTGCTCCCAACCCCACCCCACATTGTTGTAGCCTTGTTTTCTGATGGTATATACTAGCTATAAATTAATTATTCTCCGAAAAATCGAATAGTCGAGCTGCGCTGTTCTCCGACAGCTCTTGTTTTGTATTATATTTACACGAGCATATTTGTGTTTTACTTATATATTGCCTATTGATGCTGCCTTGTTGGTTAGAGATTAGATCATGGCGGGGATTTCTTTATTTACACTGTCCTGTTTTAATGGGATGACAGTAGGGTTAGTGTGAGGTTTGGTGCACCCTAGAACCGGTTTAAACCCCCAGTGGCCTACTTTGCCACTGACCGTTCCAAGGCGGTAGCCCTATTGTCAACCCTTTTTGTGTTTGTGATGTCATTTGCATTTATTATTGCTTTTGCCTTCTTGTTTGTCTGTTTGCTTGTTTGTTTCTGTGTTTTGTGGTTTACTGTCCTCCTTGAATGCTACTTTCCCTGTCCGATCTTTTTATATTTCTTTGCACTAAATACACTTGCGATAATAGAATCTGGACCCTTTGGGCACCATGTCCGGCACTTCCAGAGTTTTGATGACATCAGTGTGTACAATTGAGTGTAGGATATCTCCTTCTCGCCACAGATTTTTCCTTTCTTTCTTAAAGAAACGAACATAGGGCCATCTATTCACTTGAAAAAATCGCACAAAACTAACCACCGTGGCACTTCAAGATTGTATGTCAAACAGTGACTGTAGCTGGCAAGACCCAGTGCATTACCATTGCAATAGATGGACATGCAAACTAATCTAATAAAACGTTCATCTGAAATGAATCTTAATGGAAGAAACCTGTTAAGTATGTTCCGTCAGGAGTAATAATTTGCTTTTAAGAATATATTAGGTTAGGAAAATGGAACACATCCAAATCTTGTCAGTATGCTTAAAAATCTGTCAAACATTAATATTGACTTGAGGATGGTTAAAATTTTGTGCTGTTGATTTTATTAATATTGAGTTCTGCTCAACCTGGGGCTAGAGGGCGTGAGCGGTAGCTAGCATATTTCACTACCACTCATGAACAGTCTCAATCAAACCGAGACTGCAATATTTCATATGTGTAGTGCTCGGCCGTTCCCAAAGGTCCATTATCATACTCTTGAGTAAGGCAACATTACAAATTTGTTTGCCATAACCCAACCCTGCTTTTAAAAGTTTGGGAACTAGATTCATACAAGCTAATTAGCTTTTTTCTAAATCCCAATTCTTAGAATTGTATGTCGTTTTATGAATTGCAAATGTTATGTAATATACTATGTACAGTTCTTGAATAAAATATTGTTTAAACCAAAGTTTGGTAGGTAGATAGGTGATTTTCCTTTTTCTGCAAATGAGGGTTCATTTTGTATAATCTTCACTAAATGTACTGCGAAAAAAATAATTTGAGTAGGGAGAACATTTTTGGACCGGTCGTGTTGTGGCAAACATATAATTTTAAATGTGGCTTCATTGAAAAAATAATGAGCAACTGCTCATGAGCATAGATTCTCCATGCATGAACATTTGAACACAAATTGTAACTTGTAAATGCAAAACCATAATGTTTAATACAAATGATAACAGTTTCTTAAGAGTCAGTATGAACTTGGTGCTGAAATAAGAATCAACAAAAACAATGAACATGAACTATTTGATCATACTCACAACAGCAGGTATGGCTTCTATGCCATGTGCAACACTAATATATGTCCCCATCTTATAACTGTAAAATGGAGGGTTAAGTAATTCGTTATCAGTAATAACAAGCATACTATTAAATAGAGAAACAATTATTCAATAGAATGCAAATAACATTATTCACGTATTAATCATTACCTGGTCTCAATTGGGAAAGATGGCCCAGACTCTTCTCATCTCATCACGGGGAGGTTTCCTAGTGCCATCAAAGGAAGTAGACCTGGTTTCATCTACGGGAGGTTTCCTGGTGCCATCAGGGGAAGTGGACCTGGTTTCATCTACAGGAGGTGTCCTAGTGCCATCAAAGGAAGTAGACCTGGTTTCATCTGCGGGAGGTTTGGTTTTATCTACGGGAGGTGTCCTAGTACCATCAAAGAAAGTAGACCTGGTTTCATATGCGGGAGGTTTCCTAGTGCCATCAGGGGAAGTGGACCTGGTTTCATCGGGGGGAGTTGTCTTAGTGCTGTCAGGGGAAGTGGACCTGGTTTCATCTGGGTGAGTTTTCCTAGTGCCATCAGGGGAAGTGGACCTGGTTTCAAATTGTGTCAAGTTACATCATAAAGGTATAAAATGAACATATCATGTTTAAAAAAAATTCTTTAATGTCCCAATCTGTCTAAAATATCATGCAACTGGAAATCCAGTGCCGAAAGTGAAAAATGTCACCCAATATTGCTTTCAACAAACCTCAGCATACTGATACTAGCTAAGATGTAAATATGGACACAAGTTTTCTGTCTGTGATGTAATGTTGACACAAACTAACGGGGTAGGGGTTACATCTTTGTATAAGGTATTAATTTATTTAGATTCCAAGTGCAAATTAATGATTATGTCAACTGAATGGCCCAGTTGCAAGAAGTTCCAATAACAACTGCTTTGTGAAAGAATGGATAATTACTTAATTTACTGTATTTTTAAAAAGAAGGTGGAATATGTAACCGAGACAACATTTATTCTTGTATTGTGTCTCTTCTTCTTACTCAGTGCCAACAGTTTCTTCTTGATATCTGAAAATAAAAACACTTTTATTACTTAACCTTGAAATAATAACTGTGACACTAATTTGCACAATATAAGTTTAATAAAACATTTATGGTACTCTTTAATGTGTTGGTTGAGGGGGCGGGGTCACTATGATTTTATCAGGGTTTTCATATAGTCTGGTTGGACACCATGACCTCCAGCATGTATTGGACTCTCTACCACTAAGCCAATACCATGGGTAAGAGATTTGGGTAATTATTCGTTAGTAAACATGGGGCATATTCCTGGATTTTGTGTCCTTCCCCTCTCTATGGGGTAGCTCTAAATAACCTATGTGTTGATGAGTCGAAAAATAGCATTCTAAATAGATAGGCAATCACACATATATTACATGTAGAGAAATAACAGGGCATATATGTCACTCACTCTTTGAAAGATACCAGCCATCCAACCAGTGGTTGACTTGAGCTGTTTCTTCTCTCAGGTACTTCTTAACCTGACCACGTCTGTCAGTGGTGATGTCGGTGATGGCCGCATTCTCGTCCACCTTTTTAAACGCCCGTTTTAAGCCCTCCCACTCCATGGCAATCCATCTTTCATTTTTCACCTCATTACTCTATAACAGAAAACAAATCAGTAAAACATTGTCTATGATAAAGATAATATTAGCTTTTAGTAGCAATGCCATGTTAGATTTAAACTGCTTTTAATTTGTCAACATAACTACCACTAACAGCATCTCATTGCAAACATTTTGTTTGTGCAAAAATATAACTTGAAAGTAATTATTTAAAATATCCAAACTGTTAATTAAAATGCAGACATACAAATAAAATTTAATGTTAACACAATCACCATTTTTCATTTTCAATTACAGTATACACAATCTAATGCTGACAATACTCTGTCTTCACGCCATAAAGACTTTTAATAGTAAAAAGTGTACAATCGTTCAACTGTAAGAATACATTATGTTCTCATTTCAGCGGGACATTATATCTGTATATACCTTTTATACATTAAAGGGGCACATGTCAATCTTGAAGTAATTATCAATCATTACAAAATTAGCACCTTGATTTACAAATCCAGTATCATTAAACCTGCTCAATTTGCTTTTAACAATTAAAACAATTACTGATTTGCAATTATGCACAGTATGTAGGAAAAACAATGGAATACTATGCGTTTAAAAAAAGGCAAAGACTCATGTGTCCCTGAAGAAAGCATAAAATGTTAATAGACAAATATTCTTGTACCTGCACAAGTTCCACGGTCAGTATAAGTCCCGACTCTGCATCCATCAGAATGTAGCTTCCATACTTGGCAGTGTGACCTGGAGAGCAGCAGTGGGCATCTCCTGCAATCTTCACTGGTCTGTCTCGACAATCTTTAAGTATCTGCTTCTGGGTCCTGTCCCACACTTTCGTGATGGCTGGTAAAATGAATGACCGCTTAAACCTTGAATAAGTCCTTGAGGCTATCATTAATACATTCAAAAATGTAAACATATTTCGCGCTTCGTAGGTGAGGCACCACTAATCATAATCGCCCTGACGCGAGCAGGTTACCAAGTGGTCTGTTGATTACTACTGGCTGGCTATTCCATAATCTTCTGTGACCAGCTTCACTAACTGTCTCAACACTCAGCATTGACCCTCTTCTCGCTTTACGCTGATGCAAACACCAGCACATATTGTACAAAACAGAAAAAGGCTTCTCAAACAACTGTCAAACACGACGTATTTCCTTTTATTCATTACATCTGGCTCATCACCGCCCACTTGTCTGTCCCTGCAAACAATGATTGATAAAAAAGTAATAAGTAAATGACCTTTGATCCGCGACTTTGACCTTGACCTTTACTTATTTTGGTATTGTCATGAAGTTTAAATTTTGAAAGTTTGATGAAGAAATGAAAAAGTTTGAGGCAAATTTCAGTTTTTGTGATGAGGGAGATGAGGGACTTTGCTACACAAAAACTAACACGACACTGCAAGTTTTACAAAATTCAAGATTGCAGTGTGTCATTATAATGTGAAATTATGCTATTACAATGCAGTCTTGCTGACGTGAGAAGTACAATAGAACTTATGTTTATTGCCTCTATACTTTCTATTTAAAACCACCAGAAGTCTGCTTTCTGTCGAAGTATTCAAGATATTTTTTAGAAGAAACAAACATACCAACTAGAAGGGTGTTCCACAGAACACTTGTGTCACATGCCATGTGCTTATTTCATCAAGTACAATCTAACTACAGTCGAACCTCGATAGCTCGAAGTCAGAGGGACCAGAGGGATATGTTCAAGCTATCGGTGGCTTCGAGGCGTCGAGGAAACGATAAACCAAAAAATCTATCCGAATTTGTGTACCGCCCGAAATAGTGTTACTTGTGTATGCGATCTATCGTTCTCGGTATGTTTTTATGTTCATGCTTGTTTGTTTAAACCTCATAACGGATATATAGCATGTAATTGTTACACTGAAAATACAAGAAAAACTGCAATAATGTGTTTGTTTTATAATTTATTTAAAGAAATATCACAATAATAGATTTTAACATACAAGTCGGTACATATAATTGAATAGAATAGAAAATAGCGTAGCACATAATTTTTATTAAAACCAATCAACAAACATTATTTAATTAGAAAATCACCATGTTTAATCAGTAAACGAAGTTCACTAAACATACTCGGGAAATGCTCTTATCTAATTAAAAAGTGAACACACTTTATTGATTTTTTTTTTTTTTTTATTTAAACAATGAAAAAACGTTATTTAATTAGAAAATCAACGGTGTTTAATTTATCGTAATTAACAGTAAACGAAGTTCACTAAACATAAATTGTGTCTATTACCGCTTTTCAATCATAAATGTTTGCACCTTTAACAACCAACTTGATGTGTTTTCGCACTATGATAGAACTTGCTACAAACAAATACAATTAATATGGCCAACGTCGCTTGGCAACGGATCATCACCTTCGATTTATCGAGGTTTAAATTCACACAAAAATGGACCTTGGGACCGTAAAAAGTATTCGAGCGAGCCGGGGTATTCAAGAAATAATATTTGAATAATCGAAGTTAAATTACATTGAAATATATAGGAGTTGTGTCGGGACCGGAAAATGTGCTCGAGTTACCGATGGTATTCGAATCATCGGTGTTAGAGCTATCGAAGGTGTTCGAGCTATCGAAGTTCGACTGTATAACGTTTGAAGACGGGGTTCAATCCTTGATAGATTTTTTGGACATTTAAAAGCATTCCTTGAGGTGAAATGAAGATGTGTGTGAATTTTTATGAACATAGGTCAAAAATACTTTTCAAGTTATGGACAAGGTTAGGTTGCAAGTTAAAATGTGAAGGACTACAAAGTGATCCCTAAGTGCCTGCCATGCTACGCAGGCGACATAAAAATGAAGATCTATGGCCTTAAAATCACGATCATCTTACCAAAAATCATCCTCAACTGCAACATCTTCCTCACTGTCTGTGGTGTCGTTCACGTCTGGTTCCCAATCTGGATCCAGGTCCGAATCTTCCTAGTACTCCATGTCGTCTTCATCACAGGCTGATGGTCTGTTTTCAGGGTCTGGAAATTGGTTGCCTTTCTCTATTGGTTCAGACATTGTTGAATCAGGGCCAGCAAGAGTACACATAGTATGTGGAATCGCCATCATTCCAGTGCCTGTTGTCTTGGGCCTAGTATGTGATGACTTGTCTGCTGTAGGCTTCTTAAACATTGTCTGTAAAGATAAACATTTCGAAAATTTACAAAAGTGTTGCAGATATCAAGTTATCATTTTACTGTTGCGAAACAATCTACCTAATAATAATTTTTGATACTGAAAAATGAGTGTAATAAGAGCACTGTCCTAGGTATCAGGTCAATATGACTGGGAAAAAAACGAGTATGATAATGGACCTTTGGAAATGGCCGAGCATGACACATACGAAATATTGCAGTCTCGGTTTGATTGAGAATGTTCATGAGCGGTAGTGAATTATGGTAGCTACCGCTCACGCCCTCTAGCCCCGGGTTGAGCAGAACTCATTATTCATAAAATCAATAGTACACAATTTTAACCATCCCGAAGATGGCATGCATACGGCGGTGGACATGGAGATGCTTCCCCATGTCGTACGGCTTATGGTCCCAGTATCTAATAAAATTAAATGCCCCGAAGAGTGAAATAAACATAATGGAATTTAGTTGGGAGCAGCAGTTATGAAGCCTGCGTTACCACCAGTTAACACATTATATATTAGGTTATATTGTGACGGCAACCTCAGAGGGAGACGAGATAATAATATGAAGTCCGTGAGACATGCATCTGCCTGGGAGCAAACTCATGTGGGGCGGAGGTCTGCAGCTCTAAAGCATGACAGCTTATCAACTGAGCTAACAAGGTTGTTTGGGTATAAGAACAGTTATTGCTATATACCTAACAGGAAAATAAAAGTTCTGTTACCTCATTCTCTCCATTCAAGAACAGTACAGGAGACCCTGCAACTATTGCTTGACCATCTCTGCAGACTAGTGAGGAGTAACTAATCATCTGCCCCGTCAATGTCGGGGATAACACGCCCAGTGTAAGAAAGCCTTGAAGAAGTACATTTGGCGACTGAAACAATGTCACATCTTTGAACAATGGTTTGGAATTTGCACTTCTTTCAGGTCTAAGTAGGATGTCAGGCAATTTCTTGGTTTGTTCTGAACTGCATAGATATCTCTTCAACTCTTCAGATTTTCCCATATTCTGAACACTTTCACTGCTTTGTCTCCTGTTAAAATGTCAATTAAATCAGATTTAAAGAAGGCCTTTAAATCTTTTATAATTTAAAAATGCTAAGCACCATAAAAAAATGTTATTACAAAACAAATTATAAAATTCAGAATTAGAGTGAATGATATAATTAGATTAAAATCATTTCATTGATTATTGAGAAAATATAAAATTTCACAAGGTATGAGCACTGTTTAAAATCTCCAAGATAGTGTTCTATTAATTCCGAAGAAATAAATATATTATTATTACATATATGTCAACATTTAATAACGTCATATTGTGATGACATTTCCTTTTAATTTCTTCTAGATCAAAATATACATAAATCTTGACATTTAAAACGTACTGCAGCAGTTTAAAATGTACTGCAGCATTGATACTTACATTGCAGTCACGCAATGCATCAAGTAACTATAAATATGTTCTAAATCTAAATAAAACTTAACTCACAGTGTGGAAAACAGGCTTTTTTTTGCTGGTGGTTCACTGTGAAAAAAATCACAAGCCAATGGTGAATTAATATATTGTCATGTATGTGAGAGGAGTATGAAGATGTGTTTATTAAAATGCGTGTCCAATGTGGTGCTTTGACAAAAATACACGAAATCCATGCACCATTAGGCTGTCCTGGCACTTTACATATCTGCAACTTAATTTTTAACATCAAGGTCATCTAAAATTACATGCTAACAAACTAGACGGGTGTTCCCTGGAACACTTGTGTCGCTTGTCGTGTGCTGGACAATGTAGCTATGATGTTTGAAGATGGGGTGAAATCCTTCATGAATTATGAAGCAGATTTTAAGTTTTATGGACATGGGAAAAACTCTGGTAAAAATGAAAGTCAGAGTTATTGGACTTGTGTAACAAATTTCTTTAAGGTACACTTTCAAAATCTACAAATGTTTATAACTACATGAAGGTGAACATAGGTAAAATACTTTTCAAGTTTCGGTCAAGCTTGATTAGGTTGCAGGTTAAAGTTTTATAAACATGATAAAAAGGGAATGAAAGTCAAGAGTTATTGGACATGTGGGACGCCATGCTGGGGTGACTAATAAGCTCTCTTATTCTTCAAATAAAAATTAGCGTAAGTACCGTAAGTACCGTCAGCCTATTGTGTTTAATTAAATTTATAATTATCCAAAGAGAAGCCAGAAGACAAGTGACTGACGGCAAATCCTTACCTTAACGCCAATTAGTTGCCCTCTGTAGAGGTGGGTAGGTCCCCCAATGACCTCTTCTGTTGCTCCTTTAACTGGAAATTAAATCTAATATTTTTCCGGTGTCAGGAACTCAACTGTTTTGGTCGCTACCACCAAAGGGTCTGTCATTTTTAGCTTGACTATTCGAAGAATAAGAGAGCTTATGTAATCACGTCGGCGTTGGTGTCGGCGTCGGCGTCCCACATCAAGGTTTGCGTGTAAGCTGTGTTTACAAAGAAGGATAGAAATATCGGACAGGGAACGCGGCATTCAAGGACGAACTATTTACGGCCTTTTTAACTGCTATGGTCATATTAGGCCGGTTTCCTGGGTGATTCCGGTACTAGGCATGAGAAATTAAGATGCCTTGTCTCAGGACACCACCAATGAATTATGAAGCAGATTTTAAGTTTTATGGACATGGGAAAAACTCTGGTAAAAATGAAAGTCAGAGTTATTGGACTTGTGTAACAAATTTCTTTAAGGTACACTTTCAAAATCTACAAATGTTTATAACTACATGAAGGTGAACATAGGTAAAATACTTTTCAAGTTTCGGTCAAGCTTGATTAGGTTGCAGGTTAAAGTTTTATAAACATGATAAAAAGGGAATGAAAGTCAAGAGTTATTGGACATGTGGGACGCCATGCTGGGGTGACTAATAAGCTCTCTTATTCTTCAAATAAAAATTAGCGTAAGTACCGTAAGTACCGTCAGCCTATTGTGTTTAATTAAATTTATAATTATCCAAAGAGAAGCCAGAAGACAAGTGACTGACGGCAAATCCTTACCTTAACGCCAATTAGTTGCCCTCTGTAGAGGTGGGTAGGTCCCCCAATGACCTCTTCTGTTGCTCCTTTAACTGGAAATTAAATCTAATATTTTTCCGGTGTCAGGAACTCAACTGTTTTGGTCGCTACCACCAAAGGGTCTGTCATTTTTAGCTTGACTATTCGAAGAATAAGAGAGCTTATGTAATCACGTCGGCGTTGGTGTCGGCGTCGGCGTCCCACATCAAGGTTTGCGTGTAAGCTGTGTTTACAAAGAAGGATAGAAATATCGGACAGGGAACGCGGCATTCAAGGACGAACTATTTACGGCCTTTTTAACTGCTATGGTCATATTAGGCCGGTTTCCTGGGTGATTACCGGTACTAGGCATGAGAAATTAAGATGCCTTGTCTCAGGACACCACCAATCGTGCTCCGTTAAGGCGCCACCGTAAATCAAACACTGGACCGGCATCCTAACCACTCAGCCACGGAGGCTTGAACTCTGTCCTCTAACAAAATCATTTTGAGGGTTTATCTCATAACATTTTTGATGACTAGTTAAGAGGCATTTTGGACCCATTAACAAACATCACAAATTTAGGTGTATTGTTTGTAACCAAGTATTGTTAAAATTAGGGCATACATGTTACAACCTTAATATGTTATTCATTGCGAGGTTATTAACCTAAGGAAAAAATGTTTTTTTTTCAGTTATAATAGTCTTGTGTTAAACCCTCAATATAAATTTGTAATAACTATTCAAAGATTTTTGAGAATATTAGGTTTTATTCAGAATTAGAATAGGACAAAAACACGTAAACTTGTCGCTTCGTAACTCCGACTCTTGAACTTCAAAATACTTCATTTATAAAAAATGTGAACATATTTGGAAGTGCAAATTATTTTGCTCTGCATTGTGAATGAAAGTAGTGTACTAAATGTAGCAATAAAGCTTATCATAGTTGTTCTAACCCTAGTTAGTGATTAATTACTCTTACCATTAAATGTGTAGAAAATTCTAGATCCCATCATGATGATATTGGGAGGATTGATTGATCCCAAGACCTCATCTTCCAACACTGTATGATGAATAGTGCATGCAATCCACTGTCCCCTCCGTTTTTCTGTGAAAAACTGCACAAAAGGCCAGTTGTTAACCTGTATAAAAGTATGTTTGCCATTAACCCATAATAACGAGAGAATGGATAAAGTTGGTATATTTTAATAACATGTAGGTTTGACCAATAAGCAATCTTGGATGGTTTTGTATTGGAGTTTTACAGCCTTTTTAACAACTATGGTCATATACCGGTTTCCTGGGTGATAACCAGTACATGGCATTGGGGAATTAAGTGTCTTGCCTCTGGACACCACCAACCGTGCTTCTGTCAGGTGCCGTCGGGACTCGAACCATGCATACTCAGATTCTGTCAGACATCCTTACCACAGAAGCCCCTGAATCTTGTACGGAAATCACTTATAACTGCTATAGTAAGGAATGTAAGGTAAGCAATTTTATAATTTTGCACATTAGTTCCGTCAAAACAGATATATTGTCACTGGTGTGAAGATATTCACTGGACAGGTATGACAATATCATTTTTCCATCACTTAGAAATGTATCCAATTATTTCACTTATAGGTATGCAATAAATACATATTATTCGTATTTTGTGTCAATACTGCAATCTGTATTTGATACCGAGTTGGTTGTCAAGATTGGATTCCATAGAGCAGTGTTCATTCTGGAGGGTGACATCGGCGACAAAGGCGCTTTTTCCTCCGTGGCTTCGCTTTTTTTTTAGCCGACGGCGAAGTTTAAGTCGCCTTCAGATTGACCACTTGGCTTTTTTCCCGCCCTCAAGCGAAGTGTAACCAGTCCTTTAATTGACCTGTTGCTTATGTCTCAGGACAGGTGTTGACATCTCTGGGAAGGGATTATGCTAATTGCTTTGATCGATCACAGCAGAAAGCCCGCGGGGAGCATACTTTCCTACAACTATGATATCCCCCGAGGCAATTTTCGCACCTCACCATTTTTTGTTTACAAATTAGACTGTACAGGGAATACACACGCCTTATCCAATGAGATTGCGTATAGATGACCAATCGTAGGTTCCGTTACAGTGAGACAAGTGCGTGTTAAAAACGTGATCGAAACGAAACAACAATCTGAAGTTAATTGACCTGAGGTTATTAAATGATACCAGCGAATAATGATTAGCGTTGTGTTTTCTTAATTGTTTGATAAAACGGACCTTTTGGCATTCCAAACAAACAAATGCATGAAAAAGAGTTAATAATAGATGACATTTCTACTGAATTTTCGGCAATATTTTACTTCCGGAAAAGTGCGGTGTCATAGTAGTTCGGATAGGTACATAAGTTCGGATGGAGGAAAAACATTTTTTTATTAAATATTGTTTTTAGCTAATACAAATTGGGAAACAAAACACATACATTGGTCTTATAGGTCTTAATGAGGAATAAGCCTTTTAGGAGAAAGTTTGAGAATCATAAGTACACCCTTCATAGAACTCCATACAAATTGATAGAAATATGAATAAATAAAGATACAAGCAATATATTTATATTAATTCTTCTCTCAGTCCTTCCTTCTATAGTTACTGTATAATAAGTAAAGAGTGCTTGTGAGTCTGAATAAAATTAATAAACACATTTAATTTGAAACAGCTAGCATGCTCTTAAATAATCAAAAGTTATAACCAATAGGGTGTATACAGTTAATAATTAAAAATAACCGATTGCGCGCTTAATTTAAAAGATCATGTCTCCCTCACTACTCCTTATTTTTTGGTCACTTCTCTCTATTTTCTTTGGAGGGAGAAGTCACTTCTCCCAAAAATCCAGGCCAAGATTGAACCCTGATAGTGGCGTGTACACAGCATCGCAACCTGCGAGTCATCAAATACAAACGCAAGTATTGACACAATATACTATTTTATCTCACAGTTCTTACGACAAACACAAACTATTATCATCAATAGACACAGAACAGTACAGTTTCATGCAGAATTTTGATAATGTCAGTAATTTACAAATAAAATTTATACAGCTGATTGTGACATCATATAGTTAAAACATAGCAAATGAAATCACCAGAACTATTCAAATTTAAAGAGATACCAAGAGTGGGATGGAGCTTTAGAGACTTAAAAATTAGCAAACTGTGAGATAAAGGTCTTTCAGTTTGAACAAACAGTAAACAATTTGAGTATTGCATACCATGTTATTTTTGCCCTAATGTTTACAATACTTGATTTCATCTATGTAATATGATTGCAAACTTAACAATGGGATGGCGAAAATTAAATATGGACAATGGGTGAAAATAACTAGGTATACAATATTTAACAAAATTGTAAATCTGAACTAATAAAAAAACGACAACTATGAATCCATACTCACAACAGCAGGCAGAATGGTCGAGCCATGGGCAATTTTTAAATTTTGCACTGTATTGTAACTGGAAGAGTTAAAGCAAGATAAACTTAATGCAAATTTAGTACTTGTAGACCTTACTTGACTCATTTAGTACTTATAGATCATACTTTACTTATAGTAATCAGAGAACTGTATTTTATATTGTTTGAACACGATTCTAGACTTTTAAGTTGAAACATTATCCATAAATTGTTTACCTTTTTGTTCACTTCCAACTGGTCCAGGGCTGTTGGTGTCTCCTCGCTTGTGGGGGTCTTCATACCATCATGGGATGTGGGGGTCTCCATACCGTCATGTGCTGTGGGGGTCTCCATACCATCATGTGTTGTGGTGCTCTCCATACCGTCGTTGGCTGTGGGGGTCTCCATACCGTCATGTGCTGTGGTGCTCTCCATACCGTCATGGACTGTGGGGGTCTCAATACCGTCATGTGCTGTGGGACTCTCCATAACGTCATGGACTGTTGAAGTCTCCATACCATCATGTGCTGTGAGGGTCTCCGTACCGTCATGTGCTGTGGGGGTCTCCATACCGTCATGGGCTGTGGAGGTCTCCATACCGTCATGGGCTGTGGGGATTTCCATAACGTCATGGCTGTTGGGGGTCTCCATACCGTCATGGGCTGTGGGGGTCTCCATACCGTCATGTGCTGTGGGGCTCTCCATACCGTCATGGACTGTGGAAGTCTCCATACCGTCATGTGCTGTGGGGGTCTCCATACCATCATGGACTGTGGAGATGAGCTATATGGTTATAACATGGTCTTGACATAGAGTCTTGTTGTTTTGTGTTTTCTGTGATATCCAAAAGTGACACAGACCCTTCATATGGGATTACTGGTGACAAACAAACCTCATCAGATCCCTATAGAATAAAAAAAGTATTAAATGTTTATCATTAAGTATATTAACATACAGAACTATTCAAGAGGAAAATTCTTTTAAATATTCAGATAAAAAATCTTTTACCATTGTAACAAATCCAAATATCTATCTACTTAATGAAGAAAATTTGTATGCTAAAAAAAGCATACTTTTACCTCTTTCAGTGATTCTAGTATTCCAGAAAGATCAGATATATCCATTATGTCATCATCGCTATTGTAACTCGCATTAATTTGTCTCTCGTCCAAGTTGTTCCACTCCTGAATCTTGGGTAGTCTGTAACATTTTGAAGTATACAAAATTTACATATAAATAAATAAATACATAAATATTAAGATCGCCCTGATAGAGCAGTAAAAATACACTTTTAGGTAAAAGAAATTGACACAGAAATGGTTTTAACTGATTCTGGTTCCAAAAATTATGGAAAAAAACATATCCAAAGTCCTCATCTCAAATCACGTGCTAAATATGTTATTTTGGGGCAAAAAGATGTGAAATAATGGGAAAATCACCTTTTTTGGGAATCATTTAAAAAAATATATAATTAAACAATAAAAAACACAGTTATATAGTAAATAATGCTTGTAATAGAGAAGACAATCAGAATGTATGATCAATTTGACCAAATAAATAGACAGACTCTCAATTTTGGAATAAAATGGTGAAAAAAGTGATAAAATCTACGATCTCTGGAGATAAAATACTTAAATTAAATCTGTGTATAAATATCATATTTGTGTAAATATCATATTTTTGTTTTTGTATTTTACTACTGATGTTGTTCTCTATCAGATATCTAAAATATAATTCAAGTTGAAAGTGTACTTATTTTGAGGTTGAACGTTTAAGAAAAATAAGAAAAAATCAACGATTTTTGTGAACATAACTTTATAATGATATTTACGTATTAATGTTAAATTAAGTAGGTTATCCAACTTTTTATAGTAGATCTACTTGTTTGGTCATAACAGTAGATTTGTAGGTAAAATATTTTAGATACTCACCCTTTATTAAAATGTGTTTGATTTGATAGAGTACTTTCCCATAAAAGTTTGCCGATCTTTTTGACAACACATGTTTTGGTAGTGAGGTAAACACCAATTCAGTGACCTGATACACACTTGATGGAGCTTGTTATACAGTTACATAGATGACAAGTATGTATATGTTTGATTTTGAAATAAAACATAATTTTAAAGCTAGTAACAGATCTGTGTGCTACTTAATTAAGATTGTTGTTATAAATGTGAAGCAACACGTATTGAACAGTGCAACTTTAGTATAATATAACCATTATACATCCTACGATATATGTCCTCTCCTTTCTGTTTCTAAGAGTCGGGTATACTGGTTATAAATCAGGGGCGGATTCAGGCGAGGGCGCACCTGGCCACCCTCACCCCCAACCACAATACAATCTGAAAATTATTGAAAAAGTGTTTCTATTGTTTCTTAGTTGTTCTTAACAGGTTTTTAAGTTTTAACAGGTTTTTAAGTTGCGCCGCCCCTCCACCACACCCACCCCTTAAACACCATAACAGCAACAACTGAGAAGTTATGAACATGCATGCGAAAAGCGGGTTTTTTGATGGTGGATTTTGTCAATTTATTTCAGTTTCGCCCCCGTATTAAATCCTGTATCTGCCCCTGTGAACATTCATTTCGATTTATATTTGCGCCAGATTTGGAGAAATACTATTTGGAACTGGACCACAATTAATTTCCCATAGACTTACATTATAGCCTAATATGGTGTCACACATGCCATCATACTCCGTCATACTTGAAACTGTCAGTAAACCATCTTCAAAGCCAGCACAACACAGACATAGCAAAAAATCAAGCTCCATTTCGGCTTTCAACTTCAGAATTTTGCTATAAGAGATATTGATATGGGACTTTTTCTAAAATGATCAGCATGACATGATGGTTATCCGAGTCAAACATTATTTTGATTCGACGTTAAACATGGCTGCCAGTGGCCATCTTTGTTTACATAGAGTTATATAATGAAAACTTGTAGCGACTACTCCTCTGAAACTACTTGACGGATTTTCATGAAACTTCACACGAATGTTCCTCTTGATGTCTTATTGATCCTAGCAAAATTTCAGGTCAGCCAAGATGGCCGCAATGGCTAAAAATAGATTTTCAAAATACAAGTTTGTAGCGACTACTTCTTGAAAACTATAAGTGATATTGATATGGCACTTTTTCTAAAATGATCAGCATGACATGATGTTGGTCCTTGTCAAAAGTTGTTTTGATTCAATGTTAAACATGGCTGTCAGCGGCCATCTTTGTTAGATAGAATTATATAATGAAAACTTGTAGCGACTACTCCTCTGAAACTACTTGACGGATTTTCATGAAACTTCACAGGAATGTTGCTCTTGATGTCTAATAGATCCTGGCAAAATTTCAGATTGGCCCGAAATTCAAGATGGCCGCCACAGCTAAAAATAAATTTAAAAAAAAAAAGTTTTGTAGCGACTACTTCTTGAAAACTATAAGAGATATTGATATGGGACTTTTTCTAAAATGATCAGCATGACATAATGGTTATCCGAGTCGAACATTATTTTGATTCAATGTTAAACTTGGAAATCAAAATCAATCAGTAGAGCTTCAAGGTCATTGACCTTTTGTTTAACTGTATACCCAGTCCCTCTTCTGCTGATAGTGTTATAGATCTATATCTATTTATATATCGGTCTCTGGATTTAAAAAAAAAATGATTATGTTACTAGCTATAATATTAGTTCAGTAATGTTTTATGGCAAAACAATAACGGCTCTTTGCTCATGCAATAAGTACTTTTTATATTATGGTAAATTTGATCTGTTGGGTCTGTTGTTTCGATCTCTACATGTACATAACACATAATATCGTGCTCATAATACATTTGGCTAAAGATGGAACTCTCAGGGTGGGAGCTATCTGCGTCTGCCATCAACAAATAAACTCATAATGGTAGAAAATATTTGTTTTGAATTTATTTTATTCTAAACAAACAACAAGACACTTAAACAAACAAGTTAGATATCATGAGGTTATTTTCCTTCTCTCCTTGCAAAATCACTACAAATTAACTACTTGACAAAGTTAAAGATACCTTTAACATCGTCCAAACCGCATGGGCAAAAAAACAGAAAAAGAAAAGAAAAAAACACCTACCTACCTGCCCTAATTTTTTCAGCTGAGTAACCAGAAACACAGGTTGTTTTTTTTTCCGGCCTGAGTTGGCTGGGATCAGTCCAGTTCCATGCAGTGTCATCTCCAGTGGTGCCTGACATGTTATGAGTGACTTGACTTCCATGCTCTTCCTGAATGTATGACCGTCAGAAAGGATGGTGGACTCACAGGTGTAGTCAAATTCTGTGGTTGACATAACCAAGAGCAGTTTTGTAAAAGTGTTGACATATTACTTCTCCAAGTCAGAATTTAATAAATATTTATAAATTTCTCATGTTAGTTATTATGAGGTTAAGTTCAGAGAATTATTATGGAACGGCAAACTTCTTCAAGAGGTTATAATGCAGTAGTAGTCGATGCCAATGCTTACTGCTGAGATGCAAGTAAACATAATTATGCACATTTAACACTTAATAGTACTATTTTAGAAACAAACAATAGGTGGCCTGGAACTCTGGGGATTTACCGACCTGTTTGTTGTACTTGTCAAACAATTCAACAATCAATTATTTATGGAGAGTGCGCACAATAACATTGAGCGCTTCCTTGTGCTGGCATTTTTGAAACTACAGCCAAAACAGCACTAGGAGACACCATTTCGTGCAATGCCTGATTGCGTTCTAATAAATAATCTCTAGTGGGGAAATCAATATGTTGGATAACTATGGCATTTGACATGCATAAGATTTCTATTTCCTTAGAGATGAGTTTGAATTGTCTGTATCAACTTTCCAACGGAGCTCTTGGCGACGGAGAAGAACACTTGTCCATTAATTGTCTGATAGTGTCCCAACAAGACACATAACTGAACCATCGCGTAAAGAAGTCACTGCTCGCATGGGAAGAGCAAGAGTGTACAATTGTTGAAGATTGCTCACAGGGGGATGGACCTGTCACTACATGGTCGTTTCTACTTAGAGACAACCTGCCATTCGACAGCTTGAACAGGTGCTGAAAAAATCGTTCCTCAACCGGGACTCGAACCCAGGGTCTCTGGTTTACCATACCAGCGTTTAAACCACTGAGCTATCGAGGACTTAAACTTATTTAAAAATGTATTCATTTTAAAAATGGACTTTTTAGAGTAATTAAAGCAGTAATTTACATGTATGATTCACACTTCTACGCGTTGCTCTAGCGGGAGAACGTTACGTTTGGAAGCCATTTTTTAATAAGCCTACAATAGGTCCTTATGGTATGACTGATTGATGTTTAAACACCGACTCAATTACTTAATCAGGATCGTCCGCTGCTTGGCTGAAGAAGGTAGGGGCTGGGCTTCTACTTCACGAGTTGTCTGCTGCATGACTGAAGAAGGTAGGGGCTGGGTTTCTACTTCACAAGTTGTCTGCTGCATGGCTGAAGAAGGTAGGGTCTGGGTTTCTACTTCCCGAGTCGTCTGCTGCAAGTCTGAAGAAGGTAGGGGCTGGGCTTCTACTTCACAAGTTGTCTGCTGCATGGCTGAAGAAGGTAGGGTCTGGGTTTCTACTTCCCGAGTTGTCTTGCTGCAAATCTGAAGAAGGTAGGGGCTGGGCTTCTACTTCACAAGTTGTCTGCTGCATGGCTGAAGAAGGTAGGGTCTGGGTTTCTACTTCCCGAGTTGTCTTGCTGCAAGTCTGAAGAAGGTAGGGGATGGGCTTCTACTTCCTGAGTCGTCTGCTGCAAGTTTGAAGAAGGTAGGGGCTGGGCTTCTACTTCCTGAGTCGTCTCCTGCATTGATGAAGGAGGTAGGGGCTGGGCTTTTACTTTCAAAGTTGGAATTGTTAAATTCTCTACCTGGATGTCTCCAAACCCTTCATCTTCTTCCACATCAAGTTCAAAGTCCGATTCCAGCTTCTCTAGGACTATAATTTTCATCCTCAATGAGAATGTAGCAATTGATTGTGTTTTTTTGCCTAAGTTTGCAAACATGAAATGTTTATCACTACAATAATTGTGTTAAGATTTATTTCACTCAAATACATGCAGCTGTTACAGATATATAGACTGAGACGTAGACTTTCAGATATTTTTAAGGTTTTCCAGAATGGTAGGAAAATCTCACCTATTTCTTTCTATTGTCTATTAAACTAAAAGGAAAACAACAAGGTATCATTTCAAATCAAGAACTTTAATTCCGAGATCTATTCTCTAGATAACACAGCATAAATCAACTCTTGTACAACAAAGCCTTTGTAGCATGAGATACGTCAGCTGCATTATTATCGTCAGTGCGCATGCGTCGTGGTTTGTTTGCTTCCGGTATGAGAACTGTCAGCTGAGCCACGGCTGAAAACGAATATTTAATCAAATTAATTATATTTGTACATACTGTGTGTCAACATAATATCTTTGAATGTTTTTAAATAAATTAAAATCAAGTGAAGTCAGAAAATCTGATAAATGGCACCGGATGATCTTTTAAAATTATGTGTTTTTGTTTGTTTATTCATGATACGTGTTCGTGCTCACTAATACTAATAAGTAATATGTTACCAGGGGCGAATACAGGATAATTTTGAGATTGGGGGAGGGCGGGGAGCGCACCTTTTAAATAATAACTGACAACCTTAAAAATGCTTTTTATAGCTTTTTAGGTTTTTGTGAAAGGCACGCAAGGTGTGCTGAATCCACTCCTAAGCCACTGGGTGCGATTTCTAAAAACAAACATGTTGATACTAAATAAAAAAAAAAGCTTTTTATAGCTTTTTAGGTTTTTGTGAAAGGCACGCAAGGAGTGCCCCAGCTGAATCCACTCCTAAGCCACTGGAAGCTATCAGTAGGCCAGATAGCTAGAATTTATAATAATGTCATAAATCTGCACTGGACAGACTGCACACTCTTACTACAGAGACCACATGCTGCCTCAGGTGATTATCTTGACCTCCATCAACAGATGCTAATTGTTATAAATACACATGGTTCTTTTTACAATATAAATAAGCTTGAACTTTTTAAATGAATGTTTAACATACATTAACTAAATGTGAAGGGGTGTAAGAATCCTCAAATAAAAATGGTACATTCACAATTGCCTAATTAGATATTAAAAGTTGCCCTATCAAAATGAAAATGTTCTGTATCTGGTTAAATTATTTAATTTTATTGTGGTACATCAGGCCTTCAAAGATATAGAACATTAACCGTTTCAGATAATAAAAGCGCATTAAATTACATAAGTCTTAATAGGCTATAGAGGACCAAAGTTACAAGTAGGTGTCCTATGATATCTACAAATGCCGCTTACGTTGCAATGCAGTCATGATTGTTTAACCGCCAAGTGTAATATAGCTAAGTGTGGCGCGTAACTATTTTTTGGAGATTTAGAGCTCATTTAGTTTATTTTTCTCAATTTTATAAATAAATAAAGTAGTTTTAAATTAAAAAAAAATAATCTTAACTCTTTAATCTATGATGAAAATTCCCTGCATAATTTAAAACCAGTATCTGAGCATTTACTATATACCACCCCACTCCCCCACCCATATGCACATCAGGGCCCCTTCCACCCCTACCCCACTTTTAGTCATTTGTTAGCCATTATATAAGTATTGTGTGTGAATCTGAAATATGAGATGATCACAAGCATTTGTAAGCATTAACTTCAGCATGAAATTGCCCCATGGGGTGATAATTAGTCCTTCTATGAACCCTTAGATACAGGTTATCATATTTGAACTGGCAAAACTACCAGAATGATAGCTTATTCCTAGGATGGTATTATTGTTAAAAGAGCATTTTTTGACATATATTATGACATGTTATATGCGTAATCAATATTTTCTGATGACTTCATACGTTTTTTAAATCAAGTTATTCTTCATTATGTTATTTAAATTACATAATATTTTTATCATAAACATGCTGTAAATAATTTTGGTCTAACATTTTATCTGCAGCTTAAAACATACAAACCTTATGATTTATCCAATTATCACCACTTAGGGTGGCCAAATTGACTTGGTCTGTGTTTTCGCCTCCTACATTCACTCTCTCATCTTTGTCAATGACGTTCTTTTCCTGAGTTGGAGACGTGGGCTGGAGGACACTTCAGGGTTTCAGCCATGGAAATGGGACATTCAGACAGGACCAAAGCCTGGCAGCAGACAGATGCAATGATCATTGTCACGTCCCGACGTCTGGCAAGGTTCATCTTCTTACTCCTGAGATGGGAAGTATCTCTGAAGCAGTCAGTTCCATAAGATTATCATTCTGCTTATCCATCTGAAACATAAAGTATTCATTTACAACCAGTCTGAAAATGAATAACAAGAGTGTCCATTGGACACAAAATACGCCCGTCGGAAGTGGATCATTTGTAACTGATAAATGATTGTCAATTGTAAAAATTGGCCAAAATGGTCTTTGTAACAGAGGTGTTAGTACCATTGTTTTATCTTCTCATCGCGGAGGGGCGTCCGTGGCCGAGTGGTTAACGTCTCTGACTTCAAATCACTTGCCCCTCACCGCTGTAGGTTCGATCCCTCAGGGGCCTAGGAATCTTTATGTGAGGAAGCTATCCAGCTGGCTTGCGGAACGTCGGTGGTTCTACCCAGGCGCCCGCCCGTGCATGAAATTGCCCGGAGGGGCATCTGGGATCTTCCTCCACCAATGGAAGCTGGAAAGTCGCCATATGACCTTAGCTGTTGGTGCGACTATAAAATCCAATTCAATCAATCAATCTCATCGTGGACATCGCAAAGTTTAATGCACGGATAGACAGACAGACAGACGGACAATCCTGCAACATAATACAAACTCCGTTGTTACCAGAGCGAATGGACATGTTTTCGGACTTGACCAAGTTTCAAGATTGAAAAACAAATATTTAAGTTATTGAGCGGACATCATCAAAATTGTCAATTTTCAATATTTAAAGGGCCTTTACCGGGCGATTTTCAAAAATTAAAGGGCCATAACTCCGTTGTTACCACGAGCGATTGGTCTGGTTTTTGAACTTGACCGAGATACAGTGCCCATAAACATTATTTCCAAGTTTCATAAGGATTGGATAATAGTTTTATATTTAAAATTAAATATAAATGTGAGAGATTTTGTTTTGAAAGTCACTCCAACAGAAAACATATGTAGAGGGTGACCTCAATTTCGAAAACTAGAGAATTGAGGTCTATTAAAGATTGGATGGAACTAGTCCAGCAATGTTCACCAGACAACATATAGCATTTTCCCATATTTCAAGGGCCATAACTCCCATTTTTTCTAAATGGCTATTGACTGGTTTTCAGTCATCCAAGCTTGTATTAATATAAATATATTAACTCAGTTCAATACTGGTTAAAATAGAAAATAAAAGCCGTACAGCATAAAGCTGTTTTTTTGAAATTTTGTTTGCAAAATATTATTAAAATTTTGACTTGAGATTTGTAAATATTGAAAGAAATATGAAGTTGCTCGAGTGTCCTCAAGGACAAAATATGTACTATTACTCTTGTAACTCACCTCACTGACAAAACTAAACACAGAACAAGTCTTCTGCAGGTCGCCTTAATTGTTTTGGCAGATTGATTGTTCGTACCACATCATACAGTCTTAACAGTACACTCTGTTCATGTAAATCGTGCACATATGTTTCCACTCTGTCTTTATCACTTGACTGCTCTTTTGATGTTTCTTTATTTTCATTTTTCTGTCTTCGCTGTTGATGCGTCTTCACTTTCACTTTCTTCTTCCACTGCCGCCACGTTTTCCTGAACGTCTGAATTATATATTTTCACATGATTCAAACTAACCATTGACTTCAAAGTTGTTCCATCTCTCTTCTCCAGCCTGACATTGTTGCCCTGAATTTCAGCCACAACATAGGGACCAGTGTAGGATGTCTGAAGATTGCCTTTGGATTTTATTCCTGCCCTCTTCATGTTGTTTTTAAGTACTTCATCCCCAACTTGAACCTGGGTATATGACATTTTTTTCTTGTTTGCTGTTTTGTAATCTTTCTGTTGCTTTTTCTTGGCCTTGTCTGTATTGGTCTTAACGAGAGTACTTGTAACTTCCCTCTCTATTCTCCGCCTGGCCATATCAAACTCAAGAAACTCTTCTGTGGGGACGCTCAGAGGCACATCTCCCTGAAAAAAACAAGTTTAGTATTGTTTCTGTGTGTTATTTTTATGTTCATTCTTATTTAAGAAACTAAATGCCAAAATAACAGCAATATTACACTACAAAACCGTTTACCAAAACTTTATCCAGGTGTTCAGGTCATATAATAATGTATATGTGCCAATTAAAGGTATATGATTTTTCACGGGTTCTTAAAATACCCGTGATTGAATGAATGAACTTAATTCAATGCTCCAGTTCTGGGGTTTGGTTAGACTGATCAAGGCCGTTTATATTATGGCTATATCTCTGTCCATGTACATATGATGTAAAATTTGACTGCTAGTGGTGGGATATCTACTTTAATCACTCATAATAATGACCTTATGATAATATTAGAAGAATTGAACCAAGTTTTTAAAACATGCTTACATTATTGGATAAATACATTTTCTAAAACTCCTTTCAAGTATGAAACTATGGCATGGAGTAAAATATAAAAGGGCTTGAATCACTCTACTAACTAGAATGATCAGGGGCAGGTGAGGTAACTGAAAGGACCAGGAAGACCATAAGAGTATACAGACATCCTTGAACAAGTGAAGAAAAATAGCTAAGTGAAAAAGGGGTATAATTCAGTTTAAATGGATAGAAGAGTTATGACCCTTTTCTGTACGGGTACCTTTTATGACAGTGAATAGCATTACAATCATATATATACGACAATTTTAATTTCAACAATTCTAAGTAGAACAATATAGTTACAGAGTTATCACTGTCTACAGACTTGGGAAATATACCGATAAAAATAAGTGTAGCAATTAAAAAACATCCTAGAATCTGGTCATGGGAAATATAACTTACATAATTATCGGTTAATAAATTATTGTCTCAACGGAAATATTCGAAAACAATAGCAACATGTGGTAATCTACATATTTTACAGAAATTATAATTTCGCTCTTATTTCAATGTAAAGGGAGGTAATTTCACAAATGGCAAACTTTAGTTCCCTATATCTTTATAATGGCAAGGAAATTGTTGATTGTTTTAGCATTTGTTATAACTTGAGATTTTTGTAATGGTTAATATTGCTCTTTACCTTATTTGTATTTTTAAATGTGATATAGTATGTTTTAACTAAATGGGAGATAACTCTGATACTAACATTGGAATACAAAAAGTAAGTGAAAAAGAAGATCAACCTAAGTCATGCCGATGATTTAATCCTTAAGATTGACCCTGACCTTGGAGCCACGAACCTGGAAACTGCATCTGACACGTCTTCTTGTTGTGGTTTGATGGAAAGCACTTATTTTTGACCTTTGACCTCTAATTGTGACCTTGACCTTGGAGACACGGACTTGGAAACTGCGCTCGTCTTGTTGTGTTGAGCATTTGTGCCAAGTAATTTGAGTCCATCCATAAATGTCAGAGTTCTTACCGGACAAGCCGAAAAGCACTTATTTTCTACCTCTAAGTGTGAGCTTGACCTTGGATCCACGGATTTGGAAATTGCACGTGACACATCGTCTTGTTGTGCTGAACATTTGTGCCAAGTAATTGAAAATCAAACCATAAATGTCAGAGTTCTTTACCGGACAAGCCGAAAAGCACTTATTTTTGACCTTTGACCTATAAGTGTGACCTTGACCTTGGAACCACAGACTTGGAAATAGCTCGCAGCACGTCGTCTTGTTGTACTGAACATTTATGCCAAGTTATTTGAAAATCCATCCTGAAATGTCAGAGTTCTTTACCGGACAAGCCGAAAAGCACTTATTTTTTCCCTTTGATCGCTAAGTGTGACCTTTACCTTGGAGACACAGACTTGGAAATTGCACGTGACACACCGTCTTGTTGAGATGAACATTTGTGCCAAGTTATTCGAAAATTCCTTAAATGCATGTTAAAGATATAGACAGGACACGAAAATGTTGACGCCTGCCTGCCGACGTTCAGCAAACTAATAACCAAATTTTTCCGTAAACCTGGTTAAAAATGCAATGAGATGAGACAGGATATGAAATTAGGGGAGTGTAACCTTATGAGGTTTGCATTATATATTTTCAGGTCGTAAAAAAAGAAAACGAAAATATGCAACCATTATCTCTTAAATAACAGCACAAATAATTAAAAAATTGTGGAGTGTAACCTTATAAAGTCTGTATAATTATTGTAATGTAAACTTATGAGGTTTTCATAATGTATTTTCACAGCATACCAAAAAGGAAAAGCAAAAAGATGCAACCATTAGCTGTTAAATAATGCATTGGGACATGAGAGAAGCTACAAGACAAAGTGATTCCTATACAGCCGTGGCACACTTCTTTAATGTGGGGGTAGACTTCTTTATTGTGAGGGTGTAATTATAAAAGAAATTAGCAGACATCCAAGCAGGAACCAGAAAATAAAGGTTTCTTTACAGGCAGGTTTTCGGCAGAATAAAGGTTTGTTGTGAAGAGAAATCTCATCTGACAAAGAACATCTGCTGGCCAACAGATACTGATGAAACAAAACCACTTAATTTACTTTAATATGTCTATCAGTCTAAATACTTTTTTCTTTTTTTTCAACGCGTCTTTTTTCCTTTTCCATATCACTCCATTTTATTTCTTGCTTATGCCTAAAGCTTTCAAACAATGCTTCGGTGATGGTCTCACTTTCTTGTCAAAACATGATTTAAAAATCGCCCTAATCTCTTCTTCTTCTTCTTCAGACCACTTCTGTTTCATGTTCGTTTTCTTTTTCTTCAGTTTGGGGTTCAATGCATTATCAGTGAAACCATCTCCTGCAAGAGCCATTGTTTCCGACTCATGCAGAAGCTCCTCCAGCTCTACCTGACCCAATTCTGCATTCCTTCCTTCAGTTTCGTCACTAATAGCGTCTTCTCCAGCATCTGCCAGGTCTAAAATTGTTTAAAAAAATGCATGTCACTAGAACTATACCAGGAAAATGTAACGAGTGTTGTCTGTGAAGGCAGGCTCTGCTATTCGAAGAATATATCTCCTAAATATAATCCATATAATGCATAATCTCATTTGTGTGCAAAATTCTTTAAATGTTTATTAAGTGCCTATAGATCGTTGTTTTTTCATGTTCAGTGACTATGGCTAGCCTTAAATGCAATTCTAACCAGAGTTATTCATGCACCTAATCTCAATACCTCATTCAAAATTAAAGCTAGTGAGTAGAAACACTTTTTTCTATTGCAAGTAATAGCGACCTTTACCTTCAAGTGAGTGACTTCAAATGCAATCAATACTAAGCTACCCACACACAAAGATTCATTCTAATATCTGATTCAAAAGTTTTCCAGCGGATGCAGTTTTTCTATATTAAATAACAGTGACCGGTAAACCTTCAAGCGAATGACCCACAACTTAAGTTTTTATATTCGCAACCAACACACAAAGATTCAATCCAAAATATCCAGTTTTCTCTAAGTTACTGTTAACCAAATTTTAAATCAGTTTTGTTTTGTTTGTTTGTATGTTTGTTTGTATAGTGTTTTTCATCGTTTTAAAATATGTAAGGTTATATATATATATGACTGTCGACTTTTTTTGTGATGAAGGCAGACCTCTTAATTTTCCTGGCTAGAACCAGTACTGAATACCTTCTGACATCTGTAAGAATTGACACTTCCTCATTTCTAAATAAAACAAAAGCATCACCTTCAGGTGCCAACGCTCGTCTGTTTTTTTGCTTGTCTGAGGATCCAACTATCAATAAACATAGATGGTTGACATGTAAGATTGGGATTACCAAAATGTATAGTTATAGTATTGATGTGTGGTGGTTCCATTCAGAGATTGCTACGTAATGTCACCAAGGTCATGGTCAAGGTCATGATGATAAACAAGGGTGTAAAAAAACTTAAAGGCAATACTTTTCATACTATAATATAAAAGTGGACTGAAATGCCAAAACTAATCTTGTAATGCTATGTTCCAAGTTGAAAAAAGTGGCTTAAACCTGCAAATATACAAGTGTATGAAGTTTCAAAGCAGTACATGTAAATGATGTTATACTATTGGAGAAAACTGGACTGTAACACAAAATTTAACCATGAAATGCAATTTTCGAAGTTGAAAAAGGGGCACAATTCTGCAAATATCCATGGTAGAGTTATGGCAACTTGCCCTGGTAGTTCCACTCATGATGATAAACAAGTGCATGAAGTTTCAAAGCAATAGCTCTTATACTTTAGAAGTTATGGGCATTGATTACAATTTTGAGACGACAATGACGCCGCCGACGCTGATCAAGCTATGAAAATAACTTGCATTTTTTTAAAACAGCCCAGCTAAAAGGGACTTAAATACTGAATTATTCAAAACAATGGTTGACCATTTAAACAAGATCAAACCATCGTGGAGAGTGGCTGGGGTGAGAATCAAACTAACAACCTCCAAATTGTAAACTGAGCATACTATCCACAGGCCCGGCTACACTGATTAGTCACTGCCGAGTGATTTTAATACCTGTCAACTGAATCTCTTCCAGGGATTTGTTGAAAAGATCTAAGCTTTCCCGAGTCTTGAAGCAAAAGGATCTTGGCAATTTGAGTCCTTTCTATGACATCGCTGGTACAACGATAGTAGATTTTGTGCACATCTAGTGTATGTCCCATGTGTTTTAAAACCCACCCTAGCTGATGCGGCTTTAAATCCAGTACATGCAATAAAAACATAGAAAATACCTTCATTTAACACTAATATCTCAAGGTATAAATGTAAACATAATGGACAATGAAAAGAATGAATGAATGGTGTTTTACGGCACGTCGACACATAAATAGGTCATATTGTGCGCAAAAAATGATGAAAAATGAAGAATTAATTAAAAATAATGTAAATATATAAAGATAAAATTATTAAAAAAATAAGTGATGATAAGGTTAATATAAACTATGTATGTAAATCAACAAATACCCGTCAACGGGTATATAAACAAGTAAATATATATAAGAACACATTATAATGATTTATATAGTCTGATCTCTTTTAGGAAATCTAAAACAAGACTAAAATCTACAGTATCAAATAACTCTTTCATAGTATTAACATTGTAGTACCTTTGACGCATAGGATCAAAGTCTACACATTCCAGCAATATGTGTTTGACCGTTAACGGTGCAAAGCAGGGTATACATTCTGGTAATTGCTCACCTTGTAATAAATATAATGAAAAGAAATTAAATTAAAGCAATGGTGTTGGGTGCCTGAAACAATTATTTTTTCACATCAAATATAGCTCACGTACAAACCCTTACAATAATAAAAAGATTAATGCTCAACACAGTATCAGTGAAGAAAACATAAACAGGAACATTTCCATTAAAGCAGCTTGCTTTTCTGAAATAACTCCTGCTTTGTTCAGCCATGCATGGGACAACATCATGTGATTGCACATCATTTATTATATATGTCAGCAGAACTGCATGAGGCTTTAAAACAATACGTGAGATGTTGTTGCCATATACTTTCGCAGATTAGGCAAACAAAATAAATAGGTGTGTTTCCTATTGCATGCTCTAAAAAAATAGGGTAGGTCTAGGTCAGTAGGCATTATCTTCTTTCTTTTTTTTCTGTATTTTATTGGAGATACTATTTATCTCATAAACTCCATACAAGTTGACGGTACAACTGATAGTTTCTCTGTGATGTTGTCATCAGTTTATCTCGATATAAGACCGCCCCAGTTAAATTACGCATTCCAGGCAAATCATGTGGCTTACCGAAATATTTCCCCCTTTTGCTGTGTCATTATGGCTCCCCGACACAAAGTGTGGTAGGGGAGCCATATTGATTTTGGGCTGTCTGTCTGTCTGTCTGTCTGTAGGTCTGTGTCACTAACGAGGTCCGATCAATAACTAGAGAATGGTTGGACCTAGGGTCCTCAAACTTGGTAGGATGGTTGGTCATGACAAGTAGATGACCCCTATTGATTTTGGGGTCACTAGGTCAAAGGTCAAGGTTGTGGTGACATTGACTATCAAAACAATGTCCGATCAATAACTAGAGAATGGTTGGACCTAGGGTCCTCAAACTTGGAAGGATGGTTGGTCATGACAAGTAGATGACCCTTATTGATTTTGGGGTCACTAGATCAAAGGTCAAGGTTGCGGTGACATTGACTATCAAAACGATGTCCGATCAATAACTAGAGAATGGTAGGGTCCTCAAACTTGGAAGGATGGTTGGTCATGACCAGTAGATGACCCCTATTGATTTTATTTTTTTGTTTAATTTTTGTTTTGATTTTTAAATTTAAATATTTTTTTTAATTTTTTTTAATTTTTTTTAATTTTTTTTAATTTTTTTGTTTTTATTTTATATATTTTTTAATTTTTGCAAAAAAATTTTTGCTATGAAAGAGATTTCATGTTGAGTCTTTCACCAGATACCCAGGCAGATGTTATTGAAGCTTTTAATGACACCTCTCGGTATCTGGATGACATACTGAACATTGACAACCCTTTCTTTCCAACTATGGTTGATAATATTTATACTAAAGAAATTCTTAATAAAGAAAATATATCTGATAATAACGCTTCTTTTCTTGATTTAGATCTCTCGATTGAAAATGGTAAAATAATTAGCAAAATCTATGACAAGAGAGATGATTTTAATTTTGATATTGTTAATTATCCCCACTTGGATGGGGATGTTCCCCGAGCAACTTCTTATGGGGTGTATCTGTCTCAACTTATTCGTTTTTCTAGAGCTTGTACTCGAGTTGAGGACTTTAATATTCGTAATCTTTGTATAACTAAAAAGTTACTCAATCAGGGTTACCATAACTTCGTAAAACCTTTGCAAAATGTTATTATCGTAACCCTGATCTTCTTTCCAAATATAAATGTAATTTAAGGACTCTTCTGCAACAAGGACTATCACAACCTGACTTCTATGGGAATGTGATTTATAAACTTCATAAGATTCTTGGTCATGATCATTTTCATACTATCTTTGTTAAACTTGTTAAAAAGTTTATCAAAAGAGGTTATGACCCTATCAATTTGCAACGTACTACATGCTTGGTGGTGGACCCTTTTACAGTTCGCCACTATGCTTTCCTCTTTAATTGTACGATGACCGGACAGGCTGTGGACCCTATGATGACGCCTACCTAAAGCCCATTGGGACGGTGGCGTTTGATGTTTGTCCATGATCTTTCTTGTCGTGCCCTTAATGGTGTATTCTCTTACTGCTCTGGCTTCTGCCAAGTCATTGAGTACCTTCATTGTGGCTTTCTAGGCTATTGTTTTTAGCTCGACTGATCAGAGATCAGCAGAGCTTATGCCGTGGTGCGGCGTCCGTCGTCCGTCGTCCGTCTGTCTGTCCGTAAACTTTTTTTGTAGCGACAACTCCTCTGAAACTGCTGAATGGATTTTCATGAAACTTTACAGAAATGTTGCCAATGAAGTCTAGTTGATCCTAGCAAAAGTTCATGTTGATGTGAAATCCAAGATGGCCACCAAAGCTAAAAATAGATTTTTAAAATACAATTTTGTAGTGACTACTTCTTGAAAACTATAAGTGATATTGATATGGGACTTTTTCTAAAATGATCAGCATGACATGATGTTGGTCCTTGTCAAAAATCTTTTTGATTTGATGTTAAACATGGCTGTCAGTGGCCATCTTTGTTTACAGAGAGTTATATAATGAACATTTGTAGCGACTACTCCTCTGAAACTACTTGACGGATTTTCATGAAACTTCACAGGAATGTTGCTCTTGATGTCTAATTGATCCTAGCAAAATTTCAGGTCGGCCGGAAATTCACGATGGCCGCCATGGCTAAAAATAGATTTTCAAAATACAAGTTTGTAGCGACTACTTCTTGAAAACTATAAGTGATATTGATATGGGACTTTTTCTAAAATGATCAGCATGACATTGTGTTGATCCTTGTCAAAAATCGTTTTGATTCGATGTTAAACATGGCTGTCAGCGGCCATCTTTGTTTACATAGAGTTATATAATGAAAACTTGTAGCGACTACTCCTCTGAAACTACTTGACGGATTTTCATGAAATTTCACAGGAATGTTGCTCTTGATGTCTAATTGATCCTAGCAAAATTTCAGGTCGGCCGGAAATTCAGGATGGCCGCCACGGCTAAAAATAAATTTGATGCTGCCTTGTTGGTTAGAGATTAGATCATGGCTGGGATTTCTTTATTTACACTGTCCTGTTTTAATGGGATGACAGTAGGGTAAGTGTGAGGTTTGGTGCACCCTAGACCCGGTTTAAACCCCCAGTGGCCTACTTGCCACTGACGGTTCCAAGGCGGTAGCCCTATTGTCAACCCTTTTGTGTTTGTGATGTCGTTTGCATTTTTATTACTTTTGCCTTTTCGTTTGTCTGTTTGCATGTTTGTTTTTGTGTTTTGTGGTTGACTGTCGTCCTTGAATGCTGCTTTCCCTGTCCGATATTTTTATCCTTCTTTAGGGTCGGCCCCTTTAAAAAATAGGGTCGATGGGGTTACCTGAACCACACATATTTTTGTTATGTGGCCTTACTGATACAGATAGTAGATACAGTCACAGGGATATTGAATATCAAAACGATCTCAGATCAATATAGGACGGTTGGACCTAGAGTTGTCCGTTATGCCTGTTCGGGCTAACACTTTCTAGTTTGGTAATGATTTGCATATACCACCAGTGACCAGTGGATTACAGAAACTATAGAATGTTGTTACGTTTCACTTCCATGATGTAAGCTATGTGATAAATAATTATTTAAAACACAACACCCTCAACTGGAATTTAAACCCACAACTCCATACTAACAATTTAAAAGAAGATTTTTTAAGTTTTCCATATATAAGTCTGTAAAACATGCAAAATCTTTATATGCACTTTAGAAAACTTAACAAAAGAAAAAACGCATCTAAAGCCCTAGCTTCCCAGTATACAAGAAGCAATTCAAAGATTTTTCTATGTGGCCATCTTGGATGTCACGTGTAACTTATTTTAACAAATTTAAAAAACATTCATCAAAGGATCATCCATGTGAAACTTGGTCAAAATAGACCAAGCTGTTTCTGAGAAGACGACTTTTTGAAGATTATCCCTATATAAGTCTATGTAAAACGTGATCTCTTGGGCAGGGCCAAATGTGAAAAAAATCCCTATATATAAGTCTTTGTAAAATTGTGACCCCCGGGGTTTGGCCAAAGTTTACCCTAGGGTCACCATTTGAACAAACTTAGTAGAGGACCATAAGCTGATGCTACATGTAATACATGAGAGCTCTGTGCCTTGTGGTTTCAGAGAAGATTTTTCCTATATCTGTAAGTCTATGAAAAACATGCAAAATCTCAATATACAAAATTTGGACCACTGGGGAACGGCCATTTTTGACCCCAGGGACTTTGTTCGAACAAACTTGGTAGTCTAGCCATTGGCGGTCATTTTAAAAGAAAAACTGTCGAAATCTGTCTGGCGGTTCTTGAGAAGAAGATTTTTTAAGGTTTCGACCATATATGGTGATGGCGGTCATCTTGGATGTCTTGCTGACCTAATTTTAACAACTCTAAAAAGCATTCCTCTAAGGATCATCCATGTGAAGTGTGGTCAAAATTGATCAAGCGCTTTCTGAAGAGAAGTCGTTTGAAGCAAAAGTTAACGACGACGGACGGACGAGGATGGATGAAGAGAAGAGTGATCCCAATAGATCGCCTTGAGCCTTCGGCTCAGGTGATCTAAAAAACTCAGAGATGTGACAAGCACCAATACATTCTGTGAGCAACGAATCTACAGATAAAAAAAGTGTGAAGTTTCATGAACATGGACACAAATTTCAAGTTATGAATCAGGTTTAAAGTTCCAGATTAAAGTTTTCAAGAAAAGTGTATAACAGTCTGCCAATTGACAAACGGAGTTACGGGACATGCAACAAAATTATGTATGTAAAGATGTGTTACCGCTACTTTTTTGCTCACATCCAACTCTTCATCCCCGTTCTCATTATCAGTAACCTTTCTTTTTGCCGCTTTTTACTATCCAATAGACTCACACATTTCAGAATTCAGTTTGCTTATAGGATAGTCCAATGCCTTTTGTATCCATCCTGTGGAAACATCTAAGGAGGATGTGTTTTGACCTCGCAAAGATACATTTTTAAGAGAAAAACTGTTTAAACTTGCCGTTACCTCTGCTGTATGGCTCTCGTCTTCATCACCGATCTGAAGCTTTCTTTTAACCCCTTTTGGCTTGCTTATAACAGGAAGCTGAAAGATAAATTCAATTATAATACCGTCTAAATTGTTACTATTTATAAACAAGAAATCTGCGGATTCAAATGTCTATATTTATATGTCTTCAAATGCCTATACCGCTCTGTCACAAAAAGCGGATGTGACCTAGATATTGAAGAAAGTAGGTCACAGCAAACATACTATGAAGACACAGAACTACATAGTTTGGTCCTTATCCCATTCATAGAAGCCGAGTTGTATGTAAAGGTGGACATAAATCTGGACGCACTCACATACACCTGGACGAATGTGTGATAGCTATGTCAAGCTCTCCGCAAGCGGACTGGACAAAATTGTTATATGTTGACGAAAAAAGCGTACTAACATATTTAGATAAAAGATAATACAAATGCTTAAATGTTTCATGTCTTAAGCAGAGTATTTATTTCGACACAATTCTGTGCTACAATCTGTGAATAAAATTAAATCTGCAGCATTTACCTTCTCTTCAGCATTGCTTTGTGTGACTGTTGAAACAACTTCCTTCTGCATGTTCTGTAAAAAGAAATGAGCATATTTTCAAGTTAATTTTAAACTATGAGTGGTGATAATGTAACCAATAATCGGATTTCGTTAGTCAATAGTAAGAAACGTGCTAAAGGGTTGCTACATGTAAACTTGTGTTTCAAAAAATTAGACCTTCAAACCAGGAATAAAATTAAATATTTTTCTCTTATATTTTATAGTTTGTTTCAACATGTTAAATTACACCTAAACAATGAAAACTATGTATACAACACATTATTTACTAGTAATGCATTGCACTGTCATAGTAGGTAAGTACAGATGTTTATCACATAACGTCCCTTGTTAGCAGTGTCGAACACCCATTAAATATTCTATTGTATGACACACGTGTTATACAACCTGGATTGATTTTGATTTGTTGAGTTAAACCTGTAACCCTACGCAAGTTTATTAACTGAAACTATTTTATTTATTACAAATTCACCCATATCTGAGTCACAAACTTATTATTTGTGACAGTTTAAAAAAAATAATGCACCATATACAAAACGTTGTTGGTTTGTTAAAAAGTTGGCGTAAACTGCTATTTTGTAAAGAGGTAAACACAAACTCTTTTATACGCAATGTTATGTGTGAGAAGCGACGTTACGACGTCACATATTTTATGATGTTTTGGCGCTAAAGTGTGTCTGACGTGGTGGTGGTTCTATGTCCATCTGAATTATTTTTTACTAATTCGATTGCAATGTTATGTGATGAAAGGATCTTGAACTCGTTCCCATTCCATATAAGATCAGGGGTTTTTTTTACAAATAGGGGAAGGTGCCAAGGCCCTTTCAGAGGGGAAAAAACTCGCGATTTTTTCGATTTAGGGGGAAAATTTTCTTGCGGTAATTTTGCCATTTGTGCGACATCGCTGATAAAAGTTCACAAAATATACCGGAAACCACAACAGTTACTTCCCTTGTTATTAGTCATTGTCGTAAAGTGTTCTACGATAAACAATTGCGAAGCGTCGAAGGCGATTTTTTTATCTTTTTTTTTGTCCATGATTTTATTTTTTTATCTTTTTTTTAAAAATAGGGGAAAAATGTAGGTTCCCCAGATAGGGGAAGACGCCGGTATCCGGGCGTCAGTTATATAGTAAAAAAAACACCTGAAGATTGATGAAGCTCTTAGTTTAAACTCGAAACGGAGCTTAAATTATGTGCAAGAATTACTAGGTGATAAATGAAAAATGCATGGTATATATTATGGTCTACAAACTACCAAGCAGGTTGGACTGGACTCATATCAATGCCGCAGCGCCTTTTTACCCAAATTTTGTGAAGACTCCCTAGCCTGGTCATTTTGTGAAAATTTGCGCGTTTTTTTTTCAAAATTATGAAAAAATATGCAAGATTTTTGCCGAATTGTGAAATGTACATTGGAGAATAAAAACGTGATATTTACAGTAATAAAATAATATTTAAACACCAGCAACTTTATTGCTTTAACAAAGCATATTTCCAGTACCACACAACTGAACACAGTTTTCGCTACCAGGGATTTTTCTACCTTTTTGAAACTTGGGCTAGAGGCCATCTGAATTGGGGAAAAAAGCGTGTACATGTAAAACGCTCAATTTGGTGATGAAATGTCTAGGCTAGTGCTAGGATTTTAAACCCTTTATTAGCCAAATCTGGCTAAAGCCCTAAAAATGTCTTTAGCCAGACTTTTGCCGAGCTATTTCGGAATTTTAATTGAAGGCGCTTAAACCTCGCATTTGAGTAACTTAAAAAGAGTATTCTTTATTAACCTATCAATATTTCCATATCATACATATGCTGCATTGTGCTTTAGCACTTTAAAAAGGACAACACACAATTTAAGTATAATATATTTTATTTCACCAATTGTTGATCATTTTCATCTACCTCACAAACCTACCGAGTACGTTTAATTCAATTTAAAAAATACATATGTTTAGCGTCCGAGAAATATTGCCGATATTTGGACGAAATACTGTCAATTACAATCTTTTTTCATGCATTTACTTGTTTTTAATGCCAAAATGTCTGCCTTATCAAAATATAAAATAACACGCATTGATAATGTATTTTTATTCCAACAATTGTCAGTCTTTTCATAGCTGTCATAATGATTTGTGCCATTTGTGGGACTTTTCTGTACTGCGCTCGCTCCTCTCTTGAGGCCAAAAAAAATAAATTCCTATTGCATGCTCTAAAAGAATAGAGTCGGTAGGTAGGCATTTTTAGCTCTTCTGATCAGAGATCAGCAGAGCTTATGCCGTGGTGCGGCGTCCGTCGTCCGTCTGTCTGTCCGTCTGTCCGTCCGTCCGTCCGTCTGTCCGTAAACTTTTATTTGTAGCGACTACTCCTCTGAAACTACTGGATGGATATTCATGAAACTTTACAGAAATGTTGCCCATGAAGTCTAGTTGATCCTAGAAAAAATTCATGTTGATGTGAAATCCAAGATGGCTGCCAAAGCTAAAAATAGATTTTTAAAATACAAGTTTGTAGCGACTACTTCTTGAAAACTATAAGTGATATTGATATGGGACTTTTTCTAAAATGATCAGCATGACATGATGTTGGTCGTTGTCAAAAATCGTTTTGATTCGACGTTAAACATGGCTGCCAGCGGCCATCTTTGTTTACATAGAGTTATATAGTAAAAACTTGTAGCGACTACTCCTCTGAAACTACCTGGCGGATTTTCATGAAACTTTACAGAAATGTTGCTCTTGATGTGTAATTGATCCTAGCAAAATTTCAGATCGGCCAGAAGTTCAAGATGGCCGCCACAGCTAAAAATAGATTTTTAAAAAATAAGTTTGTAGCGACTACTTCTTGAACACTAGAAGTGATATTGATATGGGACTTTTTCTAAAATGATCAGCATGACATGATGTTGGTCGTTGTCAAAAATCGTTTTGATGCGACGTTAAACATGGCTGCCAGCGGCCATCTTTGCTTACATAGAGTTATATAGTAAAAACTTGTAGCGACTACTCCTCTGAAACTACTTGACGGATGTTCATGAAACTTCACAGGAATGTTTCTCTTGATGTCTAGTTGATCCTAGCAAAATTTCAGGCTGGCCGGAAATTCAAAATGGCCGCCACGGCTAAAAATAGATTTTAAATAAATACATTTATAGCGACTACTTCTTGAAAACTGTAAGTGATATTGATATGGGACATTTTCTAAAATGATCAGCATGACATGATGTTGATCCTTGTCGAAATTTATTTCGATGCAACTTTAAACATGGCTGCTAGCGGCCATCTTTGTTTACATAGATTTATATAGTAACAACTTGTAGCGACTACTTCTCTGAAACTACTTGACACATTTTAATGAAACTTCACAGGAATGTTGCTCTTGATGTCTTATTGATCCGAGAATTTTTTTAGGTCGGCCGGAAATTCAAGATGGCCGCCATGGCTAAAAACAGATTTTTTAAAAAAAGTTTGTAGCGACTACTTCTTCAAAACTGTAAGTGATATTGATATGGGACTTTTTCTGAAATGATCAGAATGACAAGATGTTGATCCTTGTCGAAAATTACTTTGATTCGACGTTAAACATGGCTGCCAGTGGCCATCTTTGTTTACCTAGAGTTATATAGTAAAAACTTCAACTTGTAGCGACTACTCCTCTGAAACTACTTCACATTTTTTTATGAAACTTCACAGGAATGCTGATCACCTAGCTATCAAAATCTATCAGTAGAGCTTCAAGGTCATTGACCTCTTGTGTTTTTTTCGAGCAAGATATTGTGAGATTCTACATGTATTATCTTATAAACCCCATAGAAGTTGATGATACAGCTGAAAGTTTCTCTGTAATGTCAGTTTACCTCGATATATTGTGATAAATCATTGTTCAGAACAAATAAAAACTTTTTATGCCCCCAAAAAAAATTGTTCGGGGTCATTATTATACGTAACTTCACAACCCCTGCAGGGATTTTTAAATAACTTGGCACAAGTGATCACCATAACAAGATGATGTGTCCCCCGCAAAACCCAGGTCCGTACCTCAAAGGTCAAGGTCACACTTGAAGTTCATAGGTCAAAAACAGGTACGCAATTTCGTGTCCGGACCGTAACTTCACAACCCCTGCAGGGATTTTTAAATAACTTGGCACAAGTGATCACCATAACAAGACGATGTGTCCCCCGCAAACCCCAGGTCCGTACCTCAAATGTCACACTTGAAGTTCATAGGTCAAAAACAGGTCCGCAATCTCGTGTCTGGACCGTTACGTCACAACCCCTGCAAGGATTTTTAAATAATTTGGCACAAGTGATCACCATAACAAGACGATGTGTCCCCTGCAAAACCCAGGGCCGTACCTCAAAGGTCAAGGTCACACTTGAAGATCATAGGTCAAAAACAGGTACGCAAGTTTGTGTCCGGACTGTAACGTCACGACCCCTGCAGGGAATTTTAAATAACTTGGCACAAGTGATCACCATAACAAGACGACGTGTCCCACGCAAAACCCAGATCCGTACATCAAAGGTCAAGGTTAACTTGAAGTTTATAGGTCAAAAACCGGTACGTAATTTCATGTCCGGACCGTAACGTCACAACCCCTGCAGATATTTTTAAATTACTTAGCAGAAGTGATCACCATAAGAAGATGATGTGTCGCGCGCAAAACCCAAGTCCGTACCTCAAAGGTCAAGGTCACACTTGCAGTTCATAGGTGAAAAACAGGTATGCTATTTCGTGTCCGGACCGTAACGTCACAACCCCTGCAGGGATTTTTAAATAACTTGGCACAAGTGATCACCATAACAAGACGATGTGTCGCGCCCAAAACCCAGTCTTCAAGGTCAAGGTCACACTTGGAGGTCAAAAGTCAAATTGTGTCCGGTAAATAACTCTGGCATTCATGGACTGATTTTAAAATAACTTGGCACAAGTGCTCACCACAACAAGACGATGTGTCATTCACAAAATCCAGGTCTGTGGCTCCAAGGTCAAGGTCACATTTAGAGGTCAAAGGTCAAATTGTGTCCTGTCAATAACTTTTGCATACCTGGACGGATTTTCAAATAACTTGACACAAGTGCTCACCACAACCAAATGAGGTGTCGTGCACAAATCCAGGTCCATGGCTCCAATGTCAAGGTCATACTTAGAGGTCAAAGGACACTTCGGGGGCATTTGTTATGCCTTGCATTTTCATGTAGTTTTTCTTGTATAAAGTATAAAATAAACTATTCAAACAATTGTCATATGTATGTAATTATAAAGGTGTGTTTAATTAAATATGTTGTCAAAGGCATCAGTGTACATTTCTTTAAATAACATAAATTTCTAATTTTTCAAACTTTGTAACGTAATTCTAAATATACTATCTTATATTTTATTAAATTGTTTTTACTAAATAGTTTCTGACTTTCCCAAAAATAGTTCATTCAAAGTCAACATTTTGTATGAAAAGTTTACAACAAATGTTCTCATAATTACTTATCAACTTCTCAGATGGTGTTAATTGATAAGTTGTTTGATCCTTAGAGAAGTGATCAAGCCATATTGTAAAACAAGCTGTGAAATTCCTATGAAACAGGAAATGTCAAAGCCAACTTGATTGTGTTATCCTTGTTTGTCTAGCCTTATAATGCAACATGTTATTTAAGCTAATCTTATTTTTACAATGATTATCACACCTGGAAGCCATGTATGGTATAAATTTCAAGACGATCGGTGTACAGGCACACATCTACTTTGCCTGTGCAACAATAAAGACAATTTCGTAATCTTTATATCGTCTCCTGTTTTTCCAGGTATGTACAATTTTATCAGTGTATATTTTTATTACTTGCTAGTTTAGAATATTCATGCTTATTTTCTGTAGCTTTTGTTGTAATTTCTGAAATAATGTTATTATCCTGTCTTAAACACAACATTTGTTTAAGGTAATACTTGTAACTTGCACATGTATAACATAAGTATATCATTCAGACCACGCTCTAACGCTAGGCTCTGTATGTTATGATATGTTGAGGATAACTTAGACAATTTTGTAAATATTAGAAATTGACTCGCATCATAATACAATAGCTAATTCCTTGAACTGTGAATTCAGCTTTTCATTATAACATGCATATGTCATTTCGGCAAACCTCTTTAAATCGCAAATTAATGTTTTATTTTAAAACTACTACACCATTGTCATTTTGCTTATTATCATTCAGTAGAAGTTCTTGTTTTCAAAGTTTACAAATAATATAATCATCAATTCTTTGTAGTACACATAATTGTCACATGTTAGATTACATGTACTTCATCCGTAACTAAATACTTTCGATATCTAATGAAATTGAACATATTATTTTAATTAGAACACATGTGTATCGCATATCTCTCATATAGAGCTAAAGCAGGTTTCCCCTAATGTAGATCAATTCTTTATAACATCCATTTGTGTTATCTTACTATATTTTGTCAATTCAATTTATGCTTGTACTTGGGTTAATTCTGCAAACGGAGTTTCCCTATAAGGGACATAACTTTGTTAACATTACACATTATATGTTTGTATACACACATCTACTTTGCCTGTGCAACAATAAAGACAATTTCGTAATCTTTATATCGTCTCCTGTTTTTCCAGTTTTTCCAGAAAATCAATTAACCCTCACAACCTCAAGCATAAAACATTTATCACTTACAGTGATATTTCTTGTTTATTTTTTTTTCATAAAAAGTTTTAGGGTCGGCCCCTTAAAAATAGGGTCGGTCGGGCCACCGGAAACACAATGATCGCAAGACAGATTAGTTCGAAAACCAGCCAGATCGGACCAGTAACAGCGGAGTTATGGCCCTTGATTTAGTTAAAAATGCATATTGCTATATTTTACCTCGTTAAGACAATAGGGCCTTCATTTTTCATGCTATCTTTACCAAGCTTAACCACATTGTTAATATCAAGGAAAGCTCGGACAAGTTAAAAAAACAGCTATTTTGGACTAGTAACAGCGGAGTTATGGCCCTTGATTTAGTTAAAAATGCTATATTTTGCCTCGAGACGATGGGGGCTTCATTGTTCATCCGATCTTTAAAACTTTATCAGATTGTTAATATCAATGAAAGCTTGGACAAGTTTGAAAACCATTCATATCGGAGCAGTAACAGCGGAGTTATGGCCCTTGATTTAGTTCAAAATGCTATATTTTGCCTCAAGACGATAGGGCTTCATTGTTCATCCGATCTTTAATAAAACTTTATCAGATTGTTAATATCAATGAAAGCTTGAACAAGCTTGAAAACAATTCATATCGGACCAGTAACAGCGGAGTTATGGCCCTTCATTTAGCTCAAAATGCTATATTTTGCCTCGTTAAGACGATAGGGCCTTCATTTTTCATCCGATCTTTACCAAACATTATCAGATTGTTAATTGCAATGAAAGCTTGGTCAAGTTTTAAATTTTTTTTTTTTTTTTAATTTTTAGCTCTACTGATCAGAGATCAGCAGAGCTTATGCCGTGGTGCGGCGTCCGTCGTCCGTCCGTCCGTCTGTCTGTCCGTCCGTCTGTCCGTCTGTCTGTTAACTTTTTTTTGTAGCGACTACTCCTCTGAAACTACTGAATAGATTTTCATGAAAATTTACAGAAATGTTGCCCATGAAGTCTAGTTGATCCTAGCAAAAATTCATGTTGATGTGAAATCCAAGATGGCGGCCAAAGCTAAAAATAGATTTTTTAAATTCAAGTTTGTAGCGATTACTTCTTGAAAACTATAAGTGATATTGATATGGGACTTTTTCTAAAATGATCAGCATGACATGATGTTGGTCCTTGTCGAAAATCGTTTTGATTTGACGTTAAACATGGCTACCAGCGGCCATCTTTGTTTACATAGAGTTATATAATGAAAACTTGTAGCGACTACTCCTCTGAAACTACTTGACGGATTTTCATGAAACTTCACAGGAATGTTGCTCTTGATGTCTAATTGATCCTAGCAAAATTTCAGGTCGGCCGGAAATTCAAGATGGCCGCCACGGCTAAAAATAGATTTTTAAAAAATAAGTTTGTAGCGACTACTTCTTGAAAACTATAAGAGATATTGATATGGGACTTTTTCTAAAATGATCAGCATGACATGATGTTGGTCCTTGTCGAAAATCGTTTTGATTTGACGTTAAACATGGCTGCCAGCGGCCATCTTTGTTTACATAGAGTTATATAATGAAAACTTGTAGCGACTACTCCTCTGAAACTACTTGACGGATTTTCTTGAAACTTCACAGGAATGTTGCTCTTGATGTCTAATTGATCCTAGCAAAATTTCAGGTCGGCCGGAAATTCAAGATGGCCGCCACGGCTAAAAATAAATACAAGTTTCTAGCGACTACTTCTTGAAAACTATAAGTGAAATTGATATGGGACTTTTTCTTAAATGATCAGCATGACATGATGTTGGTCCTTATCAAAAATCGTTTTGATTCGACGTTAAACGTGGCTGCCAGCGGCCATCTTTGTTTACACAGAGTTATATAGTAAAAACTTGTAGCGACTACTCCTCTGAAACTACTTGGCGGATTTTCATGAAACTTTACAGGAATGTTGCTCTAAATGTCTAATTGATCCTAGCAAAATTTCAGATCGGCCAGAAATTCAAGATGGCTGCCACAGTTAAAAATAGATTTTTAAAAAATAAGTTTGTAGCGACTACTTCTTGAAAACTATAAGTGATATTGATATGGGACTTTTTCTTAAATGATCAGCATGACATGATGGTTATCCGAGTCGAACATTATTTTGATTCGACATTAAACATGGCTGCCAGTGGCCATCTTTGTTTACATAGAGTTATATAATGAAAACTTGTAGCGACTACTCCTCTGAAACTACTTGACGGATTTTCATGAACTTCACAGGAATGTTGCTCTTGATGTCTAATTGATCCTAGCAAAATTTCAGGTCGGCCGGAAATTCAAGATGGCTGCCACGGCTAAAAATAAATTTTCAAAAAACAAGTTTGTAGCGACTACTTCCTGAAATCAAAATCAATCAGTAGAGCTTCAAGGTCATTCACCTCTTGTTTTATTTTGAATCATTTTTAGCTCTACTGATCAGAGATCAGCAGAGCTTATGCCGTGGTGCGGCGTCCGTCGTCCGTCCGTCCGTCCGTCTGTCCGTCTGTCCGTAAACTTTTATTTGTAGCGACTTCACAGCTGAAACTACTGGATGGATATTCATGAAACTTTACAGAAATGTTGCCCATAAAGTCTAGTTGATCCTAGCAAATATTCATGTTGATGTGAAATCCAAGATGGCCGCCAAAGCTAAAAATAGAGTTTTAAAATACAAGTTTGTAGCGACTTCTTCTTGAAAACTATAAGTGATATTGATATGGGACTTTTTCTAAAATGATCAGCATGACATGATGTTGATCCTAGTCAAAAATCGTTTTGATTCAACGTTAAACATGGCTGCCAGCGGCCATCTTTGTTTACATAGAGTTATATAGTAAAAGCTTGTAGCGACTACTTCTCTGCAACTACCTGGCGGATTGTCATGAAACTTTACAGGAATGTTGCTCTTGATGTCTAATTGATCCTAGCAAAATTTCAGGTCGGCCGGAAATTCAAGATGGCCGTCACAGCTAAAAATAGATTTTTAAAAAATAAGTTTGTAGCGACTACTTCTTGAAAACAATAAGTGATATTGATATGGGACTTTTTCTAAAATGATCAGCATTACATGATGTTGATCCTAGTCAAAAATCGTTTTGATTCAACGTTAAACATGGCTGCCAGCGGCCATCTTTGTTTACATAGAGTTATATAGTGAAAAACTTGTAGCGACTACTCCTCTGAAACTACTTGGCGGATTGTCATGAAACTTTACAGGAATGTTGCTCTTGATGTCTTATTGATCCTATCAAAATTTCAGGTCGGCCGGAAATTCAAGATGGCCGTCACAGCTAAAAATAGATTTTTAAAAAATAAGTTTGTAGCGACTACTTCTTGAAAACTATAAGTGATATTGATATGGGACTTTTTCTAAAATGATCAGCATGACATGATGTAGATCCTTGTGGAAAATTATTTTGATTCGACGTTAAACATGGCTGCCAGTGGCCATCTTTGGTTACATAGAGTTATATAGTAAAAACTTGTAGCGACTACTCCTTTGAAACTACTTGACGGATGTTCATGAAACTTCACAGGAATGTTGCTCTTGATGTCTAGTTGATCCCAGAAAAATTTCAGGTCGGCCGAAAATTCAAGATGGCCGCCACAGCTAAAAATAGATTTAAAATAAATAAGTTTGTAGCGACTACTTCTTCAAAACAATAAGAGATATTGATATGGGACTTTTTCTAAAATGATCAGTATGACATGATGTTGGTCCTTGTCGAAAATCGTTTTGAATTGACCCTAAACATGGCTGCTTTGTTTACATAGAGTTATATAATGAAAACTTGTAGCGACTACTTCTTTGAAACTACCTGACGGATTTTCATGAAACTTCACTGGAATGTTGCTCTTAATGTCTTATTGATCTTAGCAAAATTTCAGGTCGGCCGGAAATTCAAGATGGCCGCCACGGTTAAAAATAGATTTTCAAAAACAAGTCTGTAGCGACTACTTCCTGAAATCAAAATCAATCAGTAGAGCTTCAAGGTCATTGACCTCTTGTTATGTTTAGCTCTACTGGCCAAAGGCCAGCAGAGCTTATGGGATGCCGAGTTGTCCGTCGTCCGTCCGTCGGTATCGGCGTTAACTTTTGTCTCGTTAAGACGATAGGGCCTTCATTTTCATCCGATCTTTACCACACTTTAACAGGTTGTTAATATTAATGAAAGCTCGAATGAGTTCGAAAACCAGCCAGATCGGACAAGTAACAGCGGAGTTATGGCCCTTGATTTAGTTAAAAATGCTGTATTGCTGTATTTTGCCTCGTTAAGACGATAGGGCCTTCATTTTTCATCCTATCTTTACCAAACTTTACCACATTGTTAATATCAATGAAAGCTCGGACAAGTTGGAAAACCAGCCAGTTCGAACCAGTAACAGCGGAGTTATGGTCCTTGATTTAGTTAAAAATGCTATATTTTGCCTCGTTAAGACGATAGGGCCTTTGTTTTTCATCCTATCTTTACTAAACTTTACCACATTGTTAATATCAATGAAAGCTCGGACATGTTCGAAAACAAGCCATATCAAACCTGTAACAGCGGAGTTATGGCCCTTGATTTAGTTAAAAATGTTATATTTTGCATCGTTAAGATGATAGGGGCTTCATTGTTCATCCGATCTTTACCAATCTTTATCAGATTGTTAATATCGTTGCAACCTCAAACAAGTTTGAAAACCAGCCATATCGGACAAGTAACGGCAGAGTTATGGCCCTTGATTTAGTTAAAAATGCCATATTTTGCCACGTTAAGACGATAATGGCTTCATTGTTCATCCGATCTTTACCATACTTTATCAGATTGTTAATGTCGTTGAAAGCTCGAACAAGTTTGAAAACCAGCCATATTGGACCAGTAACAGCGGAGTTATGGCCCTTGATTTAGTTAAAAATGCTATATTTTGCCTCGTTAAGACGATAGGGGCTTCATTGTTCATCCGATCTTTACCATACTTTATCAGATTGTTAATGTCGTTGAAAGCTCGAACAAGTTTGAAAACCAGCCATATTGGACCAGTAACAGCGGAGTTATGGCCCTTGATTTAGTTAAAAATGCTATATTTTGCCTCGTTAAGACGATAGGGGCTTCATTGTTCATCCGATCTTTACCAAACTTTATCAGATTGTTAATATCAATGAAAGCTCGGACAAGTTCGAAAACCATTCATATCGGACCAGTAACAGTGGAGTTATGGCCCTTGATTTCAAAATGATATATTTTGCCTCGTTAAGATTTTTCATTCGATCTTTACCAAACTTTATCAGATTGTTAATGTCTATAAAAGCTTGGTCAAGTTCGAAAACCAACCAGATCGAACCAGTAACAGTGGAGTTATGGCCCTTGATTTTGTTAAAAATGCTATAATTTGCCTCGTCATACGATAGGGCCTTTATTTTATGACTTTCTTTTTTTTTTTAAATTTGTTTTAATTTTTTTTTTGAATAATCTTTTTTTTAATTTTTTTTTTTTAATTATCTTTTTTTTTAATTATTAATTATTTTTTACGGTAGGGCCTTCATTTTTCATCTGATCTTTACCAAACTTCACCAGATTCTTTAGTTATGGCCTTTGATTTAGTTCAAAAGCTGTTTTTTGCCTGAAACTTTTAAAAAAACTTAAATGGCAGTCACTCGCTTTATTGATGTTATAAGAGCCATGTTAGCCAGTAGAGCGTCCACATGCCCTCTTGGGGCCTCTTGTTTTAATTATGATCATTTATTGATTGAATGTTTTTTATTTATTTTTTTTATGATTTTTTTATCTCTGTGTTAGATCAGTCGGACCAGTAACAGAGGAGTTATGGCTCTTGATTTAGTTAAAAATGCTATATTTTGCCTCGCTAATACGATAGGGCCTTCATTTTTCATCTGGTCTTTACCAAACTTTACCAGATTCTTTAGTTATTGCCCTTGATTTAGTTAAAAAGCTGTTTTTTGCCCGAAACTTTCAAAAAAAAACGTAAATGGCAGTCACTCGCTTCATTGATTTTATAAGAGCCATGTTGGCCAGTAGAGCGTCCACAGGCCCTCTTGGGCCTCTTGTTTCAATTGTGAAGTAGCCGTTGATCAGCCTCTATTATTGCAGATAAAAAGGCGTTGAATGGGCTTCGTTGGCATAGTCCTGGTTTTGTGGAAGAAAAGTTTCCCAAGGCAAACCGCCAGTTTTTTTTACGTAAGAACTAATCGCAACACCTCTAACTGCCTACAAGTGAAACGATCGCGAAAAACTTCTCGAAACCAATTGCAACATCTCGAATTAGATCGCAACATCTGCATTTAAATGGCAACATCTTTGAACTCACCCGATGTTATTACGGAATAAATTGCTTACATAGAAGTTAATATATAATAAATAAATCCTATTTTAACTATAACGTTGTTTGGAAAGCAAAGGGTGATGTCGTAAAATAAACACACTCATATATGCGATTTATTCCGTGCATAAATATGTCAGTCCTCGTCTCCATACTTCGATATAGTACTTGTTAGAAGAAAAATAAATCACTGATTAAATTCTTTACCAGCTCATCGTCTGTAAGCATGCGTTTAACGTCGTACTGTCCAATCCAGATATTCATACTGGTTATTTGATACATTGTAGGCATACAGTTTGTAGGTTTTATTAGAAATAACTGGAAAAGTACATTGAAATGTCTACACGCCGATCCGTCATTCCCCAGTTTCATAAACAGGCCTGGTTCCAAACCATTTACATACGCAAATGCTGCGACCAGAATTCTTTTGCCAATGGCTTAAGTGTTTCGTCTAAAAAAGCTTTCTAAACAAAAACGGCCATTTCTTGCAGTCACCAATAAGGTCTTGAATCAACAGTCACTTTTCATAATTGTCGGTTATTGGTCATACTTGCATAGGCATTTATGAAATGACGATGCCTAATATCTTCAAATATTTAATGCACCTATCTTTGTTTTGGCATTAATATGGTACAATTACGAAACTTCAAGAGTGCGAATCATGAATTTCAGTTATGAAATATCTCATAAATATCACCATATGTTGAAACCTCGTGAATTGATGGAAAAACAATCTATATAAAGTTATATAAAGGCGCACGACTATTGGTGAGTACTTATCAATCACTGTGAATGCTTCTTCGTGACACTAAGGCCATATAAAATTAATTTCCAGTTTATCATCCCAGCCCGCCCCGAACATTTTATGCCGCCCTGACAATTTTTATTTTGTCCGAAAAAAAAAAAAAAGAAATTAAAAAAAAAAGAGTCGTCTTTCCGTGACGGAAAATGTGTTAATATTTAGCCCGAACCGGAAATACATTTTGTAAACAAATTGGACGTTGAGCAATAAGAAGTAAGGTATATTGAGAACTTCAACTTTTAAAACTCACATACGTGGTAGTTTATATCATTATAAATACAAATGTATGCTATAGCAGTGACAATTGGTAATAAAGAGGGGGTTCAAAACATAATACTTCTGGTTATTAATATTTTTGTGATGTTTGATGTCATCTCGGGAAAATAAAAAATAAAAAATAAAATTGCACCCCCAGCCCCAATTTTTTCCAAAATTTGGATGATAAACTGGGAATTAATTTGATATGGCCTAATGAATGTGCACGATTGTTGCTGAGTTATTCCTTAAATTGCACACGTTTGGTCAGTTACTTTTTACATTAACTACTTCCTTGCTCTCTTAACATCACATTCTTTTGACTACTCAGTCATGTCACAAGGATTCATGCATTGCCATGTACTACATAATAATTCTTCGCTTAATTATGGTACATCCGTGTTATTTTCTTGACCTTTATTTAGGGGGCTGGCGTGGCGCAGTCGGTAGCGCGGCAGATTTGTAACCGGAGGCCCCGGGTTCAATCCTCCGTGGTGCCACCGAGTTCTGTTGGTGTGTTCATGGGCAAGACACTTTCCCTTAGCCTCGTCCGTCGGATGGGGATGCAAACCGGGCGGTCCAGTGTATCGGTCTATCATCCGAGCACGTTAAAGAACCATAGGAATCTATTCGATAATAAGAGTAGGGCAGGTTCCCGGATTCCTATGTATCCTTCCCCTCTCTCTGGGGCGGCTCTAAATAACCTATACTGTGTTGATGAGCCGTTAAAAACATTCAATTGACCATTATTTAACATTAAATAAGAGGCCTTGTTACAGCCAGCGATACTGTCAGTATATGCCATAGATTGGGGTTGAAACTTTAGCCCAAATTTTGGGGCTGAAACCATAGCCCCAAGTTTAACATTTGAAGACACTTTCCTACCCCCAAAACATTACCATGCCCCATTTTAATTAATACACATTGTCTGTTATATACTCCTGGTTTAGCCTCAATTTCTATTCGATATTGGAATTTTAAGACACTTCCGTACCCCAAAACATTACCATGCCTCATTTTGCTGAAGCAATTTATCCCCCGAGGAAAACGCTTTTCCCGGGAATACTTCCCTTTAGTAGCATTATATATAAATGATGGTTAACAAATAATTTCCTCTCTCGATATATACTCATGCTTTAGCCTCAAATTCTATGCAAACGTAGTGTAAACCCATAGTAATTTACCATACATTGGGGCTAAAACTTTAACGTATTGTAAATCAAATTAATACACTTTGTCTGTTATATACTCCTGCTTTAACCCCAAGTTCTATGCAAACCTAATTTAATTAAACTATGATTTAATGTAGATTGGGGCTAAAGCCCCAATGTATGGCAAACTGCTATTGGTTTTCGTTACGTTTGCATAGAACTTGGTGCTAAACCAGGAGTATAATATATAGAGAGAGGAAATTATTTCTTAACCAACATTTATATATAATACTACTGAAGGGATGTATTCCCGGGTCCAAGAGGGTTTTCTTCGGGTGATAAATTGCTTCAGCAAATGGGGCATGATAATGTTTTGGGGGTAGGGAAGTGTCTTAAAATTCCACTTTTCAAGTTTTAGCCCCAATTGTTTATAGAATTACATTGTAATTGCATAGAGATTGGGGCTAAACCAGTTGTATATAACAGACAAAGTGTATTAATTTGTTTTCCAATTAGACTGTAATTCTATATACTATTGCGGCTAAATGTTTAGCCCCATGTATGGCGAATTGCTATGGATTTACATTACGTTTGCATAGAACTTGGGGCTAAACCAGGAGTATATATAGAGAGAGGAAATTATTTATTAAATGTTTCCATTCCATAAGATAAGCCAGTAAGGTGATGAAGATTAATAAGAAGCCTGGCTGCACCCCTCATTCTGGAAGAAGTGTAGTACTTTCGTATGAGTCTGTTTTCTACATTTTTCAACAACCACAAGTTTCCAAGACTAATAATCAATGGGTCACCTTGTGCCACTTTAGAAATGTTGTCATTTGTCATTATCAAGTATACCTTAATTTTTTCATCTTTCATCGGTTTTTGACACAGACATATTAATAAACAGATAGGAAACTTCCTATCTTAACCAATGAAGTAACCAAAATATCACGTGGCACCTTAACTTTTCCTTCTCTCTTCTCTTTCAATTATTCACCGATTTTGATGAGAATACATCCAAAAGATTCATAGTGAATAGCAAAATGGTATTATAATAATTTATGTTCATTTTCAATATAAGAAAATGTATAAAAACATGTTCAAAGTTTAAAATGTCATCATTGTTTGCTTTTCTCTTAAAAATCAATGTTTTGACATAGTCAAAGTTTCCATCAAACTCCTTTTTTGCTCTCAATGTTAGAGAAAACAAAATACTTTCATTGGAAAGAAATTTAAATTTGTGATGGTATTTGGCTTGAATGAAACTTGTATCTACAAAACTCCTCATGATATGTGTGTTTAAAGCTGGGGGATATTTTGTGAAATTTTTGAACTGTGCCACTTGAAATTTACACAATTTTCATAGTGTCCAATCTATTTGTTATTAGGTCTGTGGTTTTTGAGCACAATATGACCTATTTATGTTTCGACGTGCTGTAAAACACCATTCATTCATTCCTCCCTTCATGCCTTGCTTGGATTATGAGAAATTTTCCCGGCCAGCTGAAGACTGTGAATACGCAGTTCCTTCTTACCCTTGTCTTTAACCCTTTACCCCTTAAATAACCAGTGCTTACATAAGGCCAATCTCCTTATCTTATCAGTGATCACACTGGGTCCATTTCCTTACATTAATCTGATGCTGAGACAAAATTATTGATAACACAAATGGGTGATGTTAGTAAACATGCCATAACTTATGCAAAAACTGGAATATTTTGATAAAACAAGATCTGATGTGTGGGTAATTAAAAATCCTACTTACAAGTATTGTCTTGTCGATATATTCTTATTAAATCCTGAAATAATCTAATTTATATCACATTTTTGTTGAATTTTCAAAAAAACTAAACTTTTTTTTTAATAATTTGAAGATATTTGTTCTGATTTACACAGAAACATTATTATTTCACGCAAATTTATATTCACAACACTTGCCCTTTCTATTGTACATACTTAGCCAATTTTAATCCATTTTTATTTGAATAAACATGGGCATTAAAACCACCCCTGCGAAACACCTAAAATTTCATGAAAATCGCAAAAGTTTTCAACTCAACTAACTGATTCTCCTTGCTTTTTTTTTTTACATATTATAGAGAATGAAATTAAAGTTATTTAGTATATACATGTGTCCTACATTTAATTTTATAAAGCAGATGTTAACTGTTTGATTGTTATTGTTTTTATATTAAGTATATGCATGCCATGAACTATTTCAAAAAAGTATTCAAAACAGGTCCCGCAGGTTTGAAAAAAAAAAAGTAAACATTATTTCACATATAAAATAAAAAAACTATGGCCTGACATTGGCATGATAGTCCATGTGGCACTTGTCACGGCAAAGTGGGATGTGACAGACAGTGCAGTAGAATGTCGTCTCTTTGGATCTGCCAGCTCTCGTCTTCCAAACACCTTGCACTGACGACATTCCAGTTTCTTTCGCTTGTTGACACTTGCCGGGATCTTCACAGACTCACGTTGGCCAATGTTCTCCTGGTTGAAAAGGTTATCAACAGTACGTTAAGCCATGGGTGTACGACCAACACGATTTTTTCGACTTGTAAAACTTGCACGTAGCTGTGGTCGAGGTCCGGATGGAAGTTGATCTGCAAGTACTTTTTCTTCCTCTTTACGGGGTTCATGGCGTCATACAGACTCCAAGCATTGACAATAGAAACATTGACAATAAACCACAGGACATACTTCCACCACTTTTTCGACTCTCGTCCAACCATGTAATAAGAACGGAGCTGGTCCGCCAAATCAACACAACCCATGATTGCGTTGTAGTTAATGATCGCATTGGGTTTCATTATCCAACCATTATGCCTTTGGACCTGCTGGCTTCCAGGATTCTGAATGGAGCTTAGAATTGCTACCTGTCTCTTGTCATACCACACAGTCAACATGTGGTTGTCACTTTCGCGGACCATAACCTCACCCGGTCGTCGGAGCTTCACGGTCTTGCTTTTGCAATAAAATATATTATACATGTATGCATTGTGTGGATTTAGTTAATTTCTTTCGAAAATAAAAAAAAATTGGTTGTTACATATTTATTGTGCATTGTTATTTTGAAATAAATTATAAACATGTGTTCAATATTTCTGAATCACTGTGAACACTAATTGAACTATTAATTTTATATTCAACATCATTATATGTATAAATTTAAAAAATAAATAAAAATATGTGAAGCAGACGTAAGCAGTGACGATTTTCAAAGCCTGACAAAGGTAAATGGTAAAAAAATAAAATTAATTGTCCAAAATTAAATATGAATTTAATTTGATAGAATTTAATTATTTATAAATCTGGGCAGTTCATCCTCTCATCTTCACTACAAAACCATTCATAAGCTGGCACATCATGGAGACCCATGAGGATGTTCATGGCAAAAAACGCTTTCATCTCCCGGCCGTCTTCGTCGGTTGGAAATCAATGTTGATCCGGGTGGGTTTCTATCTTCTGGGAAGCATATCTGTTTGTCTGCCTGGCTATATCTCCAAAGTCTCTTTCTGGGAACATCAGGAAGAAATAATCCAAAACAGAAGCAGCCTGGGGAAGTGCTACATTGGGCTCCGCATGATTCTGATTTGTAAAATCGGAAACCACAATGTCGTGTCTCTTCAGACCATTCCAAAATCTCCCATTCCCGGCGAATTTCTTTCTCCTCTTCACCGGAATCGACGATTTCCCAGTCAGACAAACTAATGTCGGACCAATTGGTAACTTCAACCAACCTTTTGGCCGCTTCATTCTCCGAAAATCCGGAGATTTCGCTACCCGCATCGCTCAAATCATCAGCCCCATACATTTTTAGCTCTACTGATCAGAGATCAGCAGAGTGTATGCCGTCAGGTGCGGCGTCTCGTCCGTCCGTCTGTCTGTCTGTCCGTAAACTTTTTTTTTGTAACGACTACTCCTCTGAAACTACTGAATGGATTTTCATGAAACTTTTCAGAAATGTTGCCCATGAAGTCTAGTTGATCCTAGCAAATGTTGATGTGAAATCCCAAGATGGCCACCAGATCTAAAAATAGATTTTTAAAAAAGAAGTTTGTAGCGACTACTTCTTGAAAACTCAAGTGATATTGATATGGGACTTTTTCTGAAATGATCAGCATGACATGATGTTGGTCCTTGTCGAAAATCGTTTTGATTAGACGTTAAACATGGCTGCCAGCGGCCATCTTTGTTTACATAGAGTTATTTAGTAAAAACTTGTAGCGACTACTCCTCTGAAACTACTCAACGGATTTCCATGAAACTTCACAGGAATGTTGCTCTTGATGTCTAAATGATCCTAGCAACATTTCAGACTGGTCGGAAATTCAAGGTGGATGCCACAGCTAAAAATAGATTTTCAAAAAACAGGTTTGTAGCGAGTACTTCTTGAAAACCAGTGATATTGATATGGGGCTTTTTCTAAAATGATCAGTATGGAATGATGTTAATCCTTGTCGAAAATTATTTTGATGCGACATTAAACTTGACCGCCAGTGGCCATCTTTGTTTACATAGAGTTATATAATGAAAACTTGTAGCGACTACTCCTCTGAAACCACTTGACGGATTTTCATGAAACTTCACAGGAATGTTGTTTTTCTTGATGTCTAATTGATCCTAGCAAAATTTCAGGTCGATCGCAAATTCAAGATGGCCGCCATGGCTAAAAGTAAATTTTCAAAAAACAATTTGTAGCGACTACTTCTTGAAAACTATAAGTGATATTAATATGCGTCTTTTCCTAAAATGATCAGTATGACATGATGTTGATTCTTGTTGAAAATTCTTTGATTCGACTTTAAACATGGCTGCCCGGTCATCTTTGTTTACATAGAGTTATATAATGAAAACTTGTAGCGACTACTCCTCTGAAACTACTTGACGGATTTTCATGAAACTTCACACGAATGTTGCTCTTGATGTCTTATTGATCCTAGCAAAATTTTAGGTCAACCGGAAATTCAAGATGGCTAAAAATAGATTTTCTAAGTACAAGTTTGTAGAGACTACTACTTGAAAACTATAAGTGATATTGATATGGGAATTTTTCTAAAATGATCAGTATGACATGTTGTTGGTCCGTGTCAAAAAATATTTTGATTCGACATTAAACATGGCCGCCAGCGGCCATCTTTGTTTACATAAGAGTTATATAATGAAAACTCGTAGCGACTACTCCTCTGAAACTACTTGACGGATTTTCATGAAACTTTACAGGAATGTAGCTCTTGATGTCTTATTGATCCTAGCAAAATTTCAGGTCGGCCAGAAATTCAAGATGGCCATCATGGCTAAAAATAGATTTTCAAAATACAAGTTTGTAGCGACTAATTCTTGAAAACTATAAGTGATATTGATATGATCAGTATGACATGATGTTGATCCTTGTCAAAAATTATTTTGATTTAACATTAAACATGGCCGCCAGTGGCCATCTTTGTTTACATAGAGTTATATAATGAAAACTTGTAGCGACTACTCTTATGAAACTACTTGATGGAATGCTGATCTAGCTATCAAAAATCTATCAGTAGAGCTTCAAGGTCGTTTAACTAAATATTCCCCCGAGCACTTGATTTTTTGCAGTAAATCCTTGCTGAAGAACACATCCATTGTTTTATTAATGACATGCTCCGGCTCTTTGCTATTAAACAATAAGTGTCATCCTTTCCAGTGGCAAACAAGACATCATACTTCTTCATTAATTGAGCCACCCCGCAATCGGGACTTCTTCTTTGGATACATTCTAGTTTGTGGTAAGGGTAATCATCACCTTAGATGCTGTGGCAGCTTGATACCGGTCGTTGAGTTTCATTTCACTTTTCAACTCATTAGATTTTCTGTTTAATACAGTGAGTTTCATTTCTACATTGACGCAGTATTCGAAGAGGCATCCATTGAATTTGTGTTTGTCAAAGGTTGTGACACACTGTGGGCGCAGCTTTTGCAACATGCTGAATGAAACTTTCTGATTAGGGTGTTCAGTAAGATAGTCCTTCCAGACATTGTGTATGGTTTTTACAAGAATTGACTTCTGAACTTTGGGTTTTCTACTAACAGTCTTTTTAGTAGGTAGTGGTGTTGCCTCTGTTAGATAGTACTGCTTCATATTTTCCCTCAATTCATTCCTCACTATGTCTTTTTCTGATGTAGCTTTGCACTCTTTATCAGACCTTAATTAGGATATAACGATCAACAAACGTCAACCGTGGAAACAACGAAAGTCTAAATTGTTTTTTTACGATTTTATTTTCATTCTCCTTCTTAATAATAACAAAGTCCGATATTCGAATGATAGCAATAACATGAAACTTCACAAGTAAGGCAACTGATTACGAAATTCACATGATCATAGTAACAGTATCACATCTCCAAAATAATATCTAACACCAAGTCTTAACACTGATCGTACGAATACCTAACTTCAACTCCTAACTTCAAGTCCTAACTTCAAACTCTGACTTTTAGACTCAGACTCATTTTACTTTTCAACATTTTTCTAACCAAAATTAGAAGATATTTTTGAGAACAATAATTCAAAAATGCCACATATGCTCAGAAGTACAAACAAAACAACAAACCAAACAACAGGACCTGGTGTTGACTTCAGAAAAGAATTAAAGTTGTCACTGAAAATATGTTAAACCTTTTTTAATAAAAACAACTTAATCTGTAGGAAAACAATATCAAAGCCAAGTAGGCATATGCCATACATTAGTAGTTACAGTTATCAAAAGGTGTGAACATCTTACAAGCCAACTATTGCAAAAATATGTGTTTTATAAAATGTTGACTTTGTAGCATTAAATTTGGATTGGAATATCTTATTAAAATTCAACTTATTGTTTATTAAAATTAAACATCAATTGCCATGTTAACAAAATATATAAAATTGAGATTATGCAATTTCACAAGTTGACATCTAAAATGTCACTGTCACAGATCAACAGATTAATACATCAACAAAATTTAAAAATTCATCATTATCACGTACAGAATGTACATTATAGATAATATGTTGTCATTTTATCAGAATTGCAAACTATAACATGGGATATCAACGTTGCTGAGTTAAATTTCATTGGTAGGACAAACTTCTTTTTGCATACAGAGCAACAGATAAGCTTTGGAAGGTAATTGAGTATTTATAATATCTAGTGTTGTTCCGATTAATCTATTTGATCGATCATCGATCAGTTATGCCTTTGATATGATTAATCGATTACAACCCCCACGCCTACCTCCATTCCCACAATTGTTGTTTTCAGGAGGAAATCTTTGGATTCTGGGATCCAATCACCTCCCTCTCCCTCCCCCCCCCCCCCCCCCCCCCCACCACCACCACCCCATGCAGCATAGTACAAATAATTGAACGCTGTAGAGTCAGCGGCATAGCGTGGCATACTCAGATACCCAAGTGAGTAACATCAACAATTGAAATTAGAAAAAAAAGAAGTCTAAAAAGTTGAAAAATGCAATAAAAATGAAGTGTAAGTGGGGTACAGGTCCTCGATCTTGAAATTCTGCCTAGAAATTTCTACTCATATAATTTATAATGCTAATAAATTAGATAGATAAAATAGATTCACTTATTTTGCGTCTTTATTTTAAACTTTTCCCGGGGGAGGTCCACCCCACTTCCGAGCCCCACCCCATCGAACCTCCACCAGCGGGAGTGGATCACCCCCTCCCGCCATGAGTAACATTGAAATTGGTCACGCTACGCCCCAGAGGGTCGTAGACATATTGTGAATTTGTGTGCATTGTATTTTCAAAATATAACACGTGTATCAATTTTGATGCGCCTAATTAACCAATAGTCCCTCTAAAACTAATTCGTACTTACCTAATTTCCGCCGAACGTTATGTTGTACAACAGCTCATCATCCAAAAATTCATGATCTGTATCTTCTGTATACGAAGACAAATCAGATCCTGTTCCGTCTTCATTTTCATTGTCTGAGGCCGTCTTGGAATTTTCAACGTTTAATCCTGGTGCCAAAAAATCTGATGCCAGGATATCTGTGGCACTTTTTCAGGAAGAGGCCCATACCACTTCATGGATCGTCTTTTTATCTGTTTTCGACCGCCATGTGATATATATGTTCAAATTTTACCTCTACTTTTACTTTTATAATTTTACTACATTAATGTGTGGTAATGTGTGCAGCTGCACAATGGATCCTTAGGAGAGGTTGCCAAAGTATGTAAAATATATTGTTAGACATGTTGAGTGGGGACCCTGTTGAGGGCCGCACTGACCATATCTGACCGATTTGAAAATGAACCATATGTTCGAATTCACTAATATGTCAAATATAAAGCAGTTATTGCATAAGGAAGGAATATAAAAAGATCAGACAGGGAAAGCAGCATTCAAGGAGGACAGTCAACCACAAAAAAACGTGTGGTTCCCGGGTGCCCCCGTTAGGTCACGGGGCAAAGAATAGGGCCACTGCAGATCCCTTTGGAGGGGTAGGCAGAGGGGTAGAATCCCCCCAAATTCATGTTCATTTTATCAGTTTTTGTTCATGTTCATTAAAGGTCTTCATCATGATCCCTGCATTGTTTCAGGTGCTATCTCGCTCACATCAAAAGAGCAGTGGCAGAGAAACAATAAACGTGGCTCCAGCGTAAATGGACTTTCTACGATAGAATTTGCAGCTACTCTGCAGTTGAGGGTGAGAAGGTTCCATATTTTATCTCGATGTACATGGAAGATGAGCCTGGCATGTTCATGCCTGTTAGGCGCCATATAACCTTTTCATGTGTTGGTGCGCCTTAAAACCCCAATTCAGAAATAATCACGCAAACAGACAAACAAGAAGGCAAAAGTTTGTATCTGGAAATTCAAGATGGCCACCATGGCTCAAAATAGATTTAAAAAAAACTAAACAAGTTTGTAGCACCTACTTCTTGAAACTATAAGTGATATTGATATGGGACTTTTTCTAAAATGATTAGCATTTTATGATGTTAGTTCTTCTGTTGAAAATAATTTTGATTCGTCATGAAACATGGCTGCCAGTGGCCATCTTTGTTTACATAGAGTCATATTGTAAAAACTTGTAGCGACTACTTCTCTGAAACTATTTAATGGATTTTCGAGAAACTTAAGAGAAACTCTGAAGTTCAAACTTCAGAAAAAATCGGGCATAATGTCCCCTAGCCTAGGCCATTTTTATTTCACCCCCCTACCCACACCCCAGACCAGTTGGAAGTGTTGGGATTAAGAGAGAAAAGGCAAGCTGGGGCGGATTCCATATTTTCCATATGAAATCTTAATCCTTGCCTTGAATGAAGTAGAGATAATATAAAAATGCACATACCTGGTTTTAAATCCTTTTTCAAAGTGAAACATATTTACAAGAGTTTAGCACTAGTTCCTGGTTTGCTAAAGACTACACTCAGTAAGTTAGCTCCTACAGATATAACAACAACAGTTCCCCACCCATTTCTATCAAATAAATCTCAAACGTTTCAGGTTTAAAACTACAGTTATGCCTCACCAAAAATAACATCGAATTTCCAAATGGCTTTCTGACAGACTAAAAAGAACTATTCTTTACAATTATTACCTTTTCTCCAGAAATCTGATAGTGTTTTAACAATTTTTGGGGTTTTTTTCGGCGGCATTCTGCAGACTGCATTCTGTCCTTTAGCCAATAGAGGTCAGCTTGGCACATGGAATTTCCTGGAATCGGGAACTGCTGCATCATTCTTGTATGCAAATATGCAACGTGTATTTTCGCCGTTTATTTATAGAACTCATGATACGGAAAAGACCGAACTTAGAACAAATAAAGCCTTCGTTTTGTTTCAGAAATAAGCGTGTTTTACCGAGCATAGAGATCGAACTTAGAACGATAGTGGCAGCGCGTTCGTTTTATTCCGGAAATTAGCGTGTTTTACCGAGCGATACCTAAAAATAGCTATAGATAAAAATAATTCTATGGTTTTCCACATAATATGCGCAGACGGAAATAATATGCGCAGACGCATCATACCAAAATGGCCGTGCCCGCGAGACGAGAAATTGTTTTGGGGATTTTTTTTTTTTTCTGTGAGAGTAGCCGGCTGCAATGTTTCGAGTAAACGGCGTTTCCGCCGGCGGCCGGCGCTTCTGAAGAACACTGGACAGTGTCCCTTTAATATACAAGTGGAGCGCTGTGGTCTAGTGGTAGAGCGTTGGACCCATGATCCAAAAGTCGTGGGTTCGTTTCCCGTCATTGCCATATGCGTTGTGTCCCTGAGCAAGACACTTTATCTGCATTGCTTAGTACTGGTTCTACCCAGGAAGACATCGAGAGTGATTCAAATAAGTTCATGGAGCTTTCGTTACAATCGATGTAAAATAAATAAGTTTAAACTAAAACTAATATACAAGCATGTTCTTAAAAAATAATAATTTTCAACCGAACTTGATAAACGGCAAAGTTGTTTGCATTTGTGTTTGGTAATGACTATAGAGGGAGAAGTATTCCATTTTCAAACTTCTAACAAGAAAATATGTTTTTTTATTGTTCATATTTATAAACAGCTGACATGTAAGTAGAAAAGGTACACACACATATATATATATATATACAGCCTTATACACACGCATAAACACATCAAACATCAGCAAATTGATATAGTTGCACAGTTACATGTATGTTTCATTACCACATCAACACTCTTTTTTTAAAGTTTTCACTGTCATCAGTCACTTGTATTTATGTACTGCAACAAGGTGAAAGCGTCTCCAAATGATGTGTTGGTCTTCATATTTTTAATGTTTTGCAGTACGTTCTCAGACGTGGTTGCATGCCTTTCGTTCACCTTCGCTCTGACCTCTTTTCTTCTTAGTCTCTCATTAATTCTTGTGACTACCATTGTCCATCCTGTAGTGCTTCTGGTTTCGGGGTAATAAAAATGTGTATACTTCTGAATGAGCAACTTTCTTGCAGGATCCAACGCCTGTTTCCCTGCAACATTGCCATTCCAATTATACAACAGACGCAGGTTGTCCACACCAAACAATTCTGGAAATAGGTGAGAAAGAAGAAGGCATGCAAAATGCTGTGCATTGTTCGCTTCTTGTTTAAAGGCCGCCAGGGTGGATGGACTGACATCGTCATGTTCTGTGACGTCACCGATGCTATGATCTGTCACCTCCGGCACTTGCTGTTGCGTAAGCTGGCATAGAGCAGAGTCCAGCTTCCTCTCCTTCCTTTCTGAAGCGACCTCCATGTATGTCAGTCGTTTATTGAATGTCACCAGCACTCGGTGCATCTCCTGGTTAGACTTATTGATGTCTTTCAGACTTTCACAAATCACGTTCAGTATGGCATTTACTTACCCATGTCCTCCTGGACTAAGCACGTTTGGTGGCCGGACTGTCCTGAAGGGTATCACTGAACATCTGCTCAACTCAAACGTTGACGGCTTTTTTGCTGGAGGCGCAGCGCTGTTGCAAGTGCAGACTCTTCCACCGGTGCACCTGTTGTAGTGTCGTCTGACGCCGAGAAGGCGATATCGTCTTCCGGAAAAAAAACTGAAGTCGCGGACTCCCGGTCGCCGACCAACAGCAAGTCTTCCCCCGTACATTCAGTACGTTCTTGTCATTAAAACTTTCATTTTCGAAGTCTTCAGAACTAAAATCGGAGGTATTTCAGACATCCATGTCACTACCTTCACTCGATACATCATCAGTGTTCGCCATTTTAAAAAATTCCCCGAAAAAATCACAAAAGACAAGCTCAAAATCACTTTTTAGCTCTACTGATCAGAGATCAGCAGAGCTAATGCCGTGGTGCGGCGTCCGTCGTCCGTCTGTCCGTAAACTTTTATTTGTAGCGACAACTCATCTGAAACTACTGGATGGATATTCATGAAACTTTACAGAAATGTTGCCCATAAAGTCTAGTTGATCCTAGCAAAAATTCATGTTGATGTGAAATCCAAGATGGCCGCCAAAGCTAAAAATAGAGTTTTAAATTACAAGTTTGTAGCAACTACTTCTTGAAAACTATAAGTGATATTGATATGGAACTTTTTCTAAAATGATCAGCATAACATGATGTTGATCCTTGTCAAAAATCGTTTTGATTCAACGTTAAACATGGCTGCCAGCGGCCATCTTTGTTTACATAGAATTATATAGTAAAAACTTGTAGCGACTACTCCTCTGAAACTGCTTGACGGATTGTCATAAAACTTTACAGGAATGTTGCTCTTGATGTCTAATTGATCCTAGCAAAATTTCAGATCTGCCAGAAATTCAAGATGGCCGTCACAGCTAAAAATAGATTTTTAAAAAATAAGTTTGTAGCGACTACTTCTTGAAAACTATAAGTGATATTGATATGGGACTTTTTCTAAAATGATCAGCATGACATGATGTTGATCCTTGTGGAAAATTATTTTGATTCGACGTTAAACATGGCTGCCAGTGGCCATCTTTGGTTACATAGAGTTATATAGTAAAAACTTGTAGCGACTACTCCTCTGAAACTACTTGACGGATGTTCATGAAACTTCACAGGAATGTTGCTCTTGATGTCTAGTTGATCCTAGAAAAATTTCAGGTCGGCCGGAAATTCAAGATGGCCGCCACAGCTAAAAATAGATTTAAAATAAATAAGTTTGTAGCGACTACTTCTTCGAAACTATAAGAGATATTGATATTGGACTTTTTCTAAAATGATCAGTATGACATGATGTTGGTCCTTGTCGAAAATCGTTTTTATTTGACGTTAAACATGGCTACCAGCGGCCATCTTTGTTTACATAGAGTTATATAATGAAAACTTGTAGCGACTACTCCTCTGAAACTACTTTACGGATTTTCATGAAACTTCACAGGAATGTTGCTCATAATGGCTAATTGATCCTAGCAAAATTTCAGGTCGGCCGGAAATTCAAGATGGCCGCCACGGTTAAAAATAGATTTTCAAAAAACAAGTCTGTAGCGACTACTTCCTGAAATCAAAATCAATCAGTAGAGCTTCAAGGTCATTGACCTCTTGTTTGAAAGAATTTTCTACTTTGAAAAATGTGGAAGTAAACAGAAATCGGTGCGCATGCGTTATTGAATTTGTTATTTCCGGGCACATATTCGAATGACGTTTTCACACGTTTCTATGGAGCACATGTGTACACACTGATGAATCGGTATCCCGAATAGAAAGGGTAAGTACTGATGGATCGGTATCCCGAATGAAATGGGTTAATGTTAAGTGATTGCAAAATTTAAAGCCTAAGTTTGCTCACCTGCTTGAGCCAAATGCGCATTCTGACGATAATGAAACTTTAAAGGGGTAACCATTGGTGTGTTCAGTGCTGTTTAAACCTTCTTTCTAAAAGGACAGGCCTAATGTCGCCCTGTACCATTCGATTAGCAGTAGCATATTAAACATACAATATATAGCGGAAATACGCACCCTGCGTTTCTTTTTCCTTTCAGTATATATGTGGAGATGGGTGGTTAACCTGACTCTGAGGAGAGTGCAGTATATATCAAAGGTATATATCTATATAAATATATATACCTTGGATTGGGGGTTATATATAACCTGACTCTGAGGAGAGTCCAATATATATCAAAAGAATATACATAAATGTACTGATTATAAACTCTGGAGATGGGTGGTTTTATATAACCTGACTCCGAGACGAATCCAATATATATCAAAGGTATATATACATATAGAACCTGGAGATGGGTGGTTTGATATAACCTGTATCTGAGATGAGTCCAATATATACCAAAAGTTTAAATACATAAATGTAAACATTATAAATACTGAAGTAGTAGGTTTTATACCATCGGTTAAACCTGACTCTAAATCCGTAAAAGACTCACACCTTGCAGATAGGTGGTAAAATATAACCTGACCCTGAGCGGTGTCCAATATATATCAGGAGAATAGATAAATACATGCATAAATTATGCACTGTGGATGGGTGTTTTTATATAAAATTTTGCATAAAATTGGCATTTAGAGGTAATATTTTACTGACAAAAGTTATCAAAAGGTAAATCCTTTCTTAAAGTTGGCATGAATGTTCTGTCTATTTTCCACACATCTGAGTAAGGTTAACCGATCATACTCGCGTGATATCCGGTTCCCCTCCATGGCTGTGATGGTATTGATGCTGTAGTTGAAACATTCTCAATGCTCATCACTGCTTGTTCGAATCCCACTGGGAGAAAGTGTATAGTCTTACCGATGGCATGAGGTATATGGTACTGGTACAGTACTCTTCCAGGAAAAGTGGGTGGTCTGTTTCCACCATGCAATTGACAAATATAGCCTAAAATGTTCTAAAAAGCCATTATTCAACCAAACAACCAACCGGGTTAATGTGGAATGTGGAATTGATTCAAAAGAGATTCGTTGCATGATAGTTCACATTTCTTTCTAAATAACAACAATTAACAATAATAACTGATAAAAATGCAATTAACAATAACAACTGATAACAATGGATGTGAATAAAACTTGTTTTGCCGAACCAGCATACTGTACATAGTCGTTAACTGGCAGTCCTTTATTAAGAGCTGTTCTAGTAGGACTCAGTTGGGAACTTCGGGTGTATGGAAATAGATAGGTTTATAAGCGCATTAATTACTACTGTCTCGCCACAGAGCTAGCTTTTATAGTGACATCGGTAGAGCATCCGCTTCACATGCAAGGGTCTCGAGTTCAACCCCCTTAGTGCTTAAATATTTATGTGTAATTTTTCCAGTCCTATAAGACTATTATTTTCACAGCTAGAATCAGTTATCATCGATTACCGTCCCTTCACAAGCTAAAAAAAATGTTTTGCTCAGATAACAACAGGGCGATATTAGATTTACATCTGTGGCTGGGATGGTAAAGACGCTTCATTTGAGGGAAGTCAGTGATGTAATGATGGGAAGTACTGTCATACCAGCGGTCCGGGTTTGATTCCCGACTGCAGTTGATTTCCCAACTGGTGTTCAGTGCTGGGTGATTACTTAAAGATGAAATTTGTCCCAAATCAACAAATCCGTTGTTGATATGTTTTTAATTATTACATATCATTATAAATACGATGTTTACTATGCTATTGATGTATGTTTAGTGAAAATATGTTTTTAATGATAAAAACCGAAAAGGCGAACAGGCATTGCTAAAAAAATCGAAAAAAATCTAAGGGGAAAAACTCTTGCGCGAATTACCGGAAATGACGTCATTGGGAACAAACTATTTTTTGTTTACATTGGGACTGAACGCATAACAGTATACCTTGTGTGAAAATGTGAGAATTAAGCGATGTCAGAGGAAATGCCCGTGATAAAACGGTTACACCATGTGCAACCTTACGATTTGGAGCCAGAATACGTGTCTGAGGACGAAAATACATCGGATTCATCAACTGATGATGAAGTCGTTCGCGGTGCAGGAACATATGGAGAGCTTGTAAAGATTATCGTGTCATGTCATTCGTTACGTTCAGTGGTTCATTACACTATTCACTAATCTAACAAAATAGCATATGTATACACTTACAGCAACAACAAACAAAGAAACAACGTAAACATTGTTCTCATCGAAATCTGACAGTAAGTCACCCGCAACACTGCAATATCTTGGTAGGCCTACATACACAATAACCGCGAAATGTAGTATATTCCGAATGAATGGACCTGGTCTATACCTTTACATTAATACATGGATATATATGTATGTAGATCTATGGTAATACGAGCGTCAGATTTTTTGCCGATCAGTAGACATGAAACAAATATATTTATTAGATATTATCCATAATTGATAAAAAATGAATAAAAACAATAATAAATGAAACAGCATATAATTTCGGCGCCATAATTTCTATAGTATTATATATTTGCCATAAGTCGCCATCAACATCAAACACTCTAGGAGCGGTATTTGCAATATGACACGCTCTCTAGTCTCCACGTGCCCCCAAATATCAATACAGACTAATAAAATATTGCGGTGCACTATTGAAGTGCGGCCTAATTTGGGTACACACGTCGGTATATCACAAAAGCACGCACCATTTAGGGAAACCTACTTTTATGATATATTTCCTGTTTATTGCAATTACTTGAGCGGTGTAATACCGCCGAGGGCAGACGCGTATTGCACAAGACGGATATATCACATGATAATTGTCGCGCACAAAGAGAGAAAAATACTATGATTTAAATAGTATAGCCAAATGTATTATGAGCACGATATAGACAGTTAGTAAGTATACTTACTCATGTATACTTACTCCTGATAAACAGATCGAAAACAGACCAAATATATCAAATTACCATAATATAAAGTATATTATTCTATTATACTTGTTTTACTTATTGCACGAGCTAAGAGGCGTTATTGTTGTTGCTTTGACATAAAAAATTACTGAATTAATATAAAAGCCAGTAATATTATTAATTTTCTGCCATGCAATAAATATCCATGAAACATTTTGTATTTTTTTTTCAAATCCATAGCCCTATATATGTTGATAATATATATCTATAATACTATTGGCAGAAGAGGGTGTATAATTTAAAATTATTAAAATTAAAATTTGGAAACAAAGGCACATTGTTTATTTCACCGGATTCATTTACATTTATATGCTGAACGTTCTTAGCAATCTTTTAATAAAATGACGGCTACATATTATTAGCGCCATCAACTCTTCATTGATTCACGTAAAGACGCATGCTTCTAATTCAACAGCTAAACATTCACGGTGTATATAAAGAGCTAAGACTATACACCTTTCTTCAATTTATCATACGTATACCCGATGAGATGCTAAGATAATTGAACATACATTTCAATCTTACTTCATGTATGAATTTCCTCCTTAACGCCGGTTGAATAGGTGAATACAACTTGCTTGGAGACGGCGGGGTTATGCACTTCTCATTTTTATAGTCCAATATCGTTGGTACCGCTGTTGATTTTAATCTGCATGGCCTTTTGTTCTCCAAATTCATAGATAATGAAACCAAAGGATGGACTTCCCACGAAGTCTACTCAAAATGTTTGCTACAGACTCGCGCGTCTTTCGTAGGTTCCCACTTTCTCGACGAGTCGGGCGATTATCTTCGGTAACGTCTACCCACACTTCAAATCTTAATATATCATTATCTCGATTAGGGAAACGAAAGAAACTTAGGTTATTATCTTGTCCTTCTTTATGCAAACTTTTTCACCCAGCAACAACACACGGCATTTTTAACAAGTACCATAAAACGTTATCCTACATAGACAATACTATACAACTCAATGCGACACCGCGTATCGTTTAGTACCAATGACGTCACAGGATCACGTGTCACTTACCTGTCTTCAAAAAGGGCGAAACTCGAAGCGTGTGCGCTATGAGATAAAATTGGCTACTGTGAGAAAACGGGACAACCAATAAGTGTAAGATTTGAAAATATTGTATATTATATACGTATATTTCCGAATATATACTCAAAATACACGCTATATTTCACCTTTAATTGGGTACTGTAACAGAACAGAATTGAATTGAATGTTGTTTAACGGCTCATCAACACAATATAGGTTATTTAGAGTCGCCCGGGAGAGAGGGAAGGTTACATAGGAATCCGGGAACCGTGCCCTAATCTTATTATCGAATAGATTCCTATGGCTCTTTAACGTGCTCGGAGGATAGACCGATACATGGGAACGCCCGGTTTACGTCCCCATCTGACGGACGAGGCTAAGGTCTTGCCCAAGAACACACCGACGAAACTCAGTGGCAGCAACAGTACTATCCTAGACTGGATGCCGTAAAAAGACAAATGTCGAGGGCTCGACTGGAAATAAGTTTTTCCATCCATCCAACTACCCTCTTTAAAAAATGTTAACCTTCTCGCCACTGACTGCTGCAGTTTCGTATCAGACTGGGCGCTTGACTTTTAAGTGAGACAGCGTCCTCTATGGATAAAAGTTCTATTTCCAAAACATTTGGCCTTCTTTACCACTTTCCTATGTGTAACAGTCAAGCTTGCATTTCAGATTGCAGCAAGGATTTATCCATAAAATAATTGTATTTCCCCACCACGTGCAACCACGGGAATATATACGATCGTTATACGGACAAAGCCCTCATGCAATAGCGCGAGTATGAAAACTTACTTGTTTTCCCACATACTATGCAATATTCATTTTTCGTCATGTTTCGCGCCGCCATTTTCAATCTGTAGGCTGGACAGCAGACGTCAAATGTAGGGCAAAGTTTTAGGCAGGCAAAGTGGAATACCAGTCAATTTCGTACATTTATTTTTTTCTATTTTTTGTTTTCGGTCTTTATTTTGAATTTTAAGCGTAAGTGAAACGTTTAATTACAGAAATATTACATTATATAAATACTTACTGTAAAAAAAGAGAGTATTTATCGAAATAAAGTACAATTGGATCGCATGGGGGGTCACGTGTATCACGTGGTCACAAACGCATAAAGTGATGATGTCAAACTTCGGGTGATACTATTCCCCGGTAGATTCCCGGTTATTTTGCGGTTGAACAGGGATGGCAAATGTGATTCATGAGTGTGTTGATGTTTCTGATGGTTTAATGATTTATTTATGTATTCCATTTCGAAAGAAAGGAATAGTGTAATTAAGTCATGAATATTGGTTTCAAGTTGAAGTACTCGATGTCTACTAAATATATAGTGTGTAAAGGTGAATGTTTTACAAAATAATGTATCAACAACAATATTGATTTTTAGCTCTACTGGCCAAGGGCCAGCAGAGCTTATGGGATGCTGTGTTGTCCGTCGTCCGTCGTCCGTCTGTCGTCCGTTAACTTTTCTTCAAACGACTTCTCCTCAGAAACCGCTTTGCTAATTTTGACCAAACTTCACGTGGATGATCCTTAGATAAATGCTTTTTATTAAAATTAGGTCAGCGCTACATCCAAGATGGCTGCCATTACCATATATGGTCGAAACTTTAAAAAATCTTCTTCTCCAAAACCGCTGGACAGATTTCAACAGTTTTTCTTTTAAAATGATCGCCAACGCCTAGATTATCAAGTTTGTTCAAATAAAGTCCCCGGGGTCAAAAATGGCTGTGCCCCGGGGGTTCAATGTTTGTATATTGAGATTTTGCATGTTTTTGATATAGACATATAGGAAAAAACTTTAAGAAATCTTCTTCTCTGAAACCACAAGGCACAGAGCTCTCATGTATTACAGGTAGCATCAGCTTATGGTCCTCTACTAAGATTGTTCAAATGGTGACCCTGGGGTCAAATTTGTCCCCGCCCCGGGGGTCACAGTGTTACATAGACTTATAAAGTTGTTTTTTTTTAAAAAATCATTTTCTCGGAAACTACCACAGCCAGAGGTTTGATATTTTGCATTTACTATAAGCTTATGGTATTTTACCAAGTTTGTTCAAATGGTGACCCTGGGGTATCATTTGGCCCCGCCCCAAGGGTCACATGTTTTATATAGACATGTATAGGGAAAATCTTAAAAAATCTTCTTCTCTGAAACTGCAAGAGCCAGAGGTTTAATATTTTGCATTTGCTATAAGCTTGTGGTCCTCTACCAAGTTTGTTCAAATGGTGACACAGGGGTCACATGTGGCCCCACCCCGGGGGTCACAGTTTTACATAGGCTTATATAGGGAAAAACTGAAAAAAATCTTCTTCTCTGGAACCACATGGCACAGAGCTCTCATGTATTACATGTAGCATCAGTTTATGGTCCTCTACTAAGTTTGTTCAAATGGTGACCCTGGGGTCAAATTTGTCCCCGCCCGAGGGTCACAGTTTTACATAGACTTATATAGGATTTTTTTTTCAAAAATCTTCTTCTCAGAAACTACAAGAGCCAGAGGTTTGATATTTACATTTATTATTAGCTTATGGTCCTTTAACAAGTTTGTTCAAATGATGACCCTGGGGTCACATTTGGCCCCGCCCCAAGGGTCACATGTTTTACATAGACATGTATAGGGAAAAACTTAAAAAATCTTCTTCTCTGAAACTGCAAGAGCCAGAGGTTTAATATTTTGCTGTTGATCCTTTACAAATTTTGTTCAAATGGTGACCCTGAGGTCGCATCTGGCCCCGCCCCGGGGGTCACAGTTTTACATCAATGCTTGTTTTAAAAATTTTAATTTTATTTTTATTTAATTTTTTTTTTTGATTTTTTTTTTTTGAATTTTTTTTTTTTTTTTTTTTTTTTTTTTATTGATTTTTTTTTTGTTGAATTTTTTTTTATTATTATTTTTTTTTTATTAATTTTTTTTTTTTTGAATTTTTTTTTTTTTTTTGAATTTTTATTATCTCTACTGGCCAACTTGGAAAACCAGATAGATTGGACCAGTAATGGCGGAGTCATGGCTCTTGATTTAGTTAAAAATGCTATATAGTCAGTCGCTTCATTGATGTCATGAGAGCCATATTAGCCAGCAGAGCATCCACAGGCCCTCTTGGGCCTCTTGTTTTTTTTACATATTTCTGTGTTATTTTTGGTCAGTTCTTACACATATACCCCCCACCCCACCCCCCTCCCTCGAAACTCAATTTTGTTTTACATATTTCTGTGTTGGTCAATTCTTACACATATAAGCTATGTTGCCCACCTCCCACAGCCTGCCCTCCCTACTTCCCCCAACCCCATATTTCTGTGTTGTTTTGATCAATTCTTACACATATAGCTATGTTGCCCCCAGCTCCCCCCTCCCCAGCATACCCCGCCTCCCCCCACCACTCAAAACTCAATTATTATTATTTTTTATTATTTTTTTAGCTCTACTGGCCAAGGGCCAGCAGAGCTTATGGGATGGTGTGTTGTCCGTCGTCTGGCGTCCGTCCGTTAATTTTTTTCTTCGAACGACTTCTCCTCAGAAACCGCTTGGCTAATTGTGACCAAACTTCACATGGATGATCCTTAGTTAATGCTTTTTAGATTTGTTAAAATTAGGTCAGCGCTACATCCAAGCTGCCATTACCATATATGGTCGAAACCTTAAAAAATCTTCTCCAGAACCGCTGGACAGATTTCAACAGTTTTTCTTTCAAGTTTGTTCAAATAAAGTCCCCGGGGTCAAATATGGCCGTGCCCCGGGGGTCCAAAGTTTGTATATTGAGGTTTTGCATGTTTTTCATATAGACATATGGGAAAACATTTTAAAAAATCTTCTTCTCTGAAACCACAAGGCACAGAGCTCTCATGTATTACATGCAGCATCAACTTATGGTCCTCTACTAAGTTTGTTCAAATGGTGACCCTGGGGTCAAGTTTGTCCCCACCCCGGGGGTCACAGTTTTACATAGACTTATATAGGATTTTTTTTAAAAAATGTTCTTCTCGGAAACTACAACAGCCAGAGGTTTGATATTTTGCATTTACTATAAGCTTATGCTCCTTTACCAAGTTTGTTCAAATGGTGACCCTCAAGTCACATTTGGTGGGGGTCACAGTTTTATATATATGTATTTTGGGTGTTCTGGCCCAAAGCTCTCGCACTGCTCGAGTTTGAGCCAGAAACACCCAAAATACATATATATGAATGTCTCTATTTTTGTTATAATATTTTTTATATTAAACAGAGAAATCTATAGAGTATGAATGAAAAAATGTCTATTTCGACAGCACAAGTTTGAATTAATTCAAAACTGCAATTAGGATAGACTATTTAGTTTTAAAAAAACATGGAGATAAAAAAAGCAAAAAAGTAGAAAAAGAGAAGCCTACTCCGCATTCAGGCATTGCTCTAGATAATTTCTACGATTGTGAGTATTGCGATACAGTTAATTAATTTAACTTATCTATCTGTGTAAAACTAAAGAAACATTTTAGAGATGCTAGTTATACTAGTATGGTTAGATTTCAGATTTGATTATTAAAAGCGCTAAATAACCAAATCTGAGGTTTAGCTCTCAGAGTCAGTGTTAAAGCGCTGATACTGACTCTGATGCTCGAAAAGAGGGGTTTGTCTTGATTGTAAATAAGAAGAGGACAAATTCTTTTTTTTTTAGTACATAGGGTTTGTATTTATGGTTATCTCTATTTTTGTTATAATATTTTTTATATTAAACACAGAAAACAATAGAGTATGAATAAAAAAATGTTTGTTTCTACCGCATGAGTTTGATAATAACCTCTGGTTTTCAAAACAGCAACAAGAAATAACATTTTAGTTTCATGGTGCTAGATTGTGCTGGGTTACCGGGACTCAAATCAATTTAAAAAACTTTATGCATCTGTTATCATATTCTTGATCTGTTATGTGTAACCTTTTTTTATTTTTTTTTTAAATCTCAATATTACAGAACTCTGCACATACTATTTCTTCTCTCCTCGCCTCCTGGTAAAGCTCTCTTTTTCTAACCTTTGCTGCACCACACTTACAACAAACTTTATATTTGGCAAACGTGCCCTTTCCACATAATATACAAGGTACTACATGATTATACTTTTGTCTGTATTTATGCAAACTACAATACTCCGAATCCATTGTAGATTTTAAAATACATGGTTTATGAAAACCAACTTTTAAAAATTTACACGTACGGGCTTTATTGTTATCAACTTCCATTGTTATAACATATATTTTTTTTTTATTTAATAAGTGTGAAGACATATGTAATAACAAGAATGAATACAAACGCGGAAGATTGCAAGTTTAAAATTTTGTTTATAAGTTAACAATTTTCTGACCTTGAATACAAAGGTGGTGGATCGTACTCATACACATTACTAAAACAATTTATTACACACTTTTTAGACTTTTTTGTAAGGTTACCATTGCTTCTTTTCTTCCCTGCTCTACTAGTTCTTTTTTTTTGAGCTTCACTTATTTTAGCCTTTTTTTGTTTGGTGTCTTCTTTTAAACTATAATATTTATCTAACTCATCTAAAATCAACTTAAACTCTTGATCAGATATTTGTGCATCACTCAACGCTTTTGATATTAACTGCTTTATACTATTTAACTTAGCCTCTGCCAAAGTTTTTATTTCATGATGTTTTTGAGCTTTTACATTAAGCTTGCGTCTGATAAAATTAACACAAACACCTGTAGCTCCACATACTATTGCTGCTATTTCTATAGGTAACAAAACTGGAATAACAAATCCAATCCCAGCCATAATAACACCTGCAGATATCAAGGTAGTGTCAATTCCATCTGTAATATTAATACCACGTTTATATTTTTTATAAAGTGACTGACGTATATCTCGTTCTGTAATTAACTTTTTTTCAATTTCTGAAATCTTTTGTAATCTATAATTTTGTCCGTCTTCCACTGACAAATCAGGATATATACTTGGTGCTGTTGGTTGCTTCATTTTTTATTAATAAATAAAATATTAAAATAATTCAATTAATAATGATGCCACCGTATTTACAGCGGTAGCGTTAGCAACCTTGCATACAAAGTTAACAAAAGAACCAGCAAAAAACTCTAAAGGTTTATCAAAGTTATCATGATTGCGTGGGATGATGTGAAGCGTTATGCCATAATTTGGTTGTTCAACACCATTGACAGAAACTATTACAGTTACGTCACCAACTAATCGTTCACTCGCCAAACCTATTCCCATAATACGCCCACGGCGTGTCATTACATACCCCACATTTTTTTCTGCCCCGCCGTTACCAAATGAGAGTATTCTATTCGACACAAGTGGGCCCTTAGCCTCTGCAAATATTGTTATAATCCTATATTTAAAATTATCAACTCTATTTTTTAAATGATTAAACTGGTCAACAAAAGGCACAACTCGCCTATATAAATTTTGAACAACATTTATCAAAGCCTCTAAGTCTTCTGTTTTTTTAGGTCTTGTTGGTCCATATATACTCATTGTTTTTTTTTATAAAAATATATTTTTTAAATAATTTCTAAAACACAACTCATAGGCAAACCGTGATTATCTATTTTGTTGCCATACTCATCTCTAACTTCTATTTTCAATTCAGTAATTGCACCATTCATAAGACAGTGATATTCAGGATAAAAACTTGTATATACTATATCTCCAAACTGCTTATTTACTACAGGCACAACACCTATAATAGTGCTTGGTGCACCATTGAAATAATTACTACTTGTATTAACTTGTTTCAGATGAACATATAGCTGTTTGTAAGGAGCTAAATCCATTGGGTAATCTCCTATATTACTACTTGTCAACCATTTTCTGTCCTTGTATCCCAGCATTTTTGAAAGACCGCTTGACATTCGTGTTTCTATTGGCGGATGCGAATGTATAATTACGAAGCCAGCTTGGACAATATTGTCCAGAATAATCTTTTCATTTAGCAATTTAAACTGATGTGCCAACTCGTGAAAGTTATAAAGTCCACCTGGTAAATGTTCTATTTTAGCTGGGTTTCTTGTCTTTATGGTTTCATTAATAATATTATACCAACCGATAGTGTATGTAAAACTTTTTAATCCAACGCGCTTAGTTCCATCTCTATTATCGATATACTGTTGTAAATTAATAGAGTTGTCTATGTTTGAAATTGTATGAAACATTTTTTTTTTAATATATATATATAAAAACACAAATAAAAATGATTTCTAAAGAATTCAAATATAACCCGGATGCTCAATATTTAAATACTTTTAGCAAGAAAGTGATAGATATAATAAATCAAAACATAGTCATTACATCAGACGGTAAAGACTTTAAAGCATCATTTCCCAATGTCTTTGAAAAATACAAACTTGCATACGTTAAATCAGATGCTATAGTCCAACGCTGGGGAACAGATTGGATGTTATTTTGGCAAAATCAGTTAAACTTTGCTATTTGGTGTGCGACAACTGGATGTGGCATTGATTTTAACAATCATCTAAAAGCTGATACTTTGGTTGGTTCGTTATTTCGATTTCATGTCTACTACCAAGTCAGAAGAATATTATTTGAGATGAGTGTAGCATTACCGCAAGACTCAAATTGGAATGCTTTTAATAACACATATAACCGAAACGAATACGAAAGAATATGCAAGGAGTTTAACGTTGATTTATATTCAGACTGGAGACAGAAACAAAGCTATAATAATGGTCTAGGAACAATTTACAATTACTGGACACATATTGGTTATCATCCTTTGGTAAATACTGTATACGACAACAAAACGATGAGTTTTACAGTCTATGAGAGTGATAAAACATACCACATTGATTACATTGCACAAGGATCTGAGGCTGACAATAGTTGGTCTACTTTTATACTAGATGATTCATCTGGATTTACAAGAGCTGGAGTAGAAAGAATCAATGACAGCATAAGAACATACTGCTGGGCAATCCTTGGCTCACAATCACAAACAAGAACAGATATACTTGGAACTGGGACAGCATTTGATGCACAGAAACAATTTTTAGCAAATGTAGAGGACGCAATAAATAGCCCCATCGACTTGCCTAGTCAAATTTCAAGATATGAAAACACCTTAAAATATGCAAGAAGTAAAGTTAATTTTGTCTATGGAAGTGGATTGTACATGTCTCCGAGTGACATGGAATTAAGAATCGGAATAATACAAGACTACAATAATGAAATTGTAATAGCAACCGATGCACAAGCATTAGGATTGAATAATGATGTAAATGTAAAACCAGTGCCACCAAAAAATATTCAACCTTTTCAAGGCACCACGACAAAGAAATTTTTACCGGAACATTCTGACTTTGATAAATCATCAATACATAAAACTGTGGAGCATAACTCACCAGAAATACAAAAAATAGCGATTGAACACGAAGATAACAAAACAACTATAATTGTTGGTACCATAGTAATAGGTCTTGCTGCATTACTTATTTACGAGATTTAAACCACCATTTGGCTGCCACATATAACAACCCGGAAACAAACACAAGCAGAGCCCATAGATTGTTACCAAGCCAATTAATAACATTACCTGTTGCAGATAAAAGCCATGATACTATTGCACCAATAACTCCTGGAAGTGCTGCAGCAGCTTTACCAGCTAGGTTGGCAAGAAGTTTACCAAGATTAAATAGTTGTTTTTTTATCCAGTCTTTTACACTTGATGGATTAGGCTTTGGGGTTGGAGTTGGAGTTGGCGCAGCACTTGATGTGGGAATAATAGAATTAATTATCACCCCAAGAATCATACCAAATACAGTTAAAATACTAACAATAGTAATACCTTGCTCCCTAAACAAGGTTTTGATCCTCTCACCAAGAGTTGTATCCTCGTTTAACATTTTGTTTATTGTCTCTTTTATTCTGCTTACTTGGTTACGAAAAGCTTCTCTGTTCTCATTGATAGCATCCATTCTTGCACCTCTTTCAACTTCAAGGTCTTTGATGCGATCGCTAATTCTTTTTATCTGGAATTCATCATTATCAGTCTTAGCTTGTTCTAACTTTTGTTTTTCTCTTGTTATGTCTTTATCAAGTTGTGTGAGTTTTGCTACGTTATTGGTAAGTTCTTCCTTGACAATTGTCATCGCTTTTACTATTCCATCCATTTCACGCTTGTCTATATTTGTTTGTGTTGAAACATCAGGACGCTCAATCACCTCCCAGTCATACAATGATGTCTCTATGTTATCCAGTGATGCGTTTATGTCATCTATATCACGTGATAAATCTTGTAATGGAATAGCATCCACATTATCTGGTAAATCGTTTATTGTGCTCTCCAACTCTTGCAACGCTTGTCGAGCTTTTTGTGGTAATTTTGTTTTACTGTCATACTCCGGCAAATTCAAAAATTGTCTTATCGCCCTTGTTCCCCCAGAGCCAATAACCCTGTTATATTCATTTGCCAAAGAACCAAGGGAAAGAAATGTTGCATCACCTTGCTTGGCAGTTATTCTTATTTCTTTATCACCAACAATCCAGTATAATGTTTTACCATCATCTGATACTTTAAACTGGTCATAATCCACTTTGTCAGGTGCCATTTTATATCGTTTTCCTATTTCATTATAAAAGAATTTTACAAGATTTTTTTTGTGTGCTTCAAGTTCGGATTTTCTTAATTCCCCCCGAAGGTCAGCAAGATGATCGCTTTCATTAAGAAGACTTCTTAGAACAGGCTCATCAGGCACCATTGGTAAATCATCATCATAATATTCATCATAATCATCTGGATCGAACGCAGGATTTTCTGTATCCACCCTCAGCCATTGTTTATTTTATTTAATTTTAAAAAATATATTTAAAAAATAAAAACAATGTCGGCTTACGGAAACAAACTTAACCCTCATAGAAAACTAAGAGAACCTCATGGTGCCAAAGGCATCCGCACAAGTGTAGTAATAACTAATAATCCCTCAACAATAGACCAAAACCAGCAACTGCTTGTGAGATTTCCCAATCTAAGTACTAATGATGTGATAGTTCCAAGTACTGCTCGTCTTGCCTTTGAAATAGAACTTAAAAGCAGAACAGACGCCAACGCTACTCTATTTCAAAATCTGGGTAGAACAATTGTGAAAAAAATGACAATAAGAATAAGTGGCAATGAAGTCATGTCAATAGATGACAGTGATATATATCATTGTTATGTAGATTTATGGAAAAGCCCTACTGAACGACAAAACATAGCTTACCAAGGTATTGGTAAACCAAACATGCTAAAACATAGAGTTAGCGCGGGAGATGCTTCCTCAGACACCGGAGATGAAGCTATAGCAGCAGCTTATGGAAATATATTTTGTATTCCACTGGACTTTGAAATGTTAGAAAGTCATATGCCATTTTATCAAGCGGGGCTTGGTGATGGGTTAGAATATGAATTAACGTTTAACGATTACAACAAAGTTATCAAAAGCAGTGATGCTGATGCATATTATGTAATAAAAAATATCTGCTTGGAATTTGATACGGTTAGTGATGTTGAATTATCCAGACAAATAAGACAGCAAATCAATGGTAAGATGTCATTTATGTATGATCGTATCTTGCGACATAGAAAAATAATAGCAAACAAATCTGATACTCTTTGGAACATCAACATTAATGTACCAGCACGGAGCATGAAAGGTATTTTAATGCTGTTTGAAGACCCAGAAAGAACAAGCGCAGAAACCTATTACAACCCAAAGATTGAAAAGGTTGAAATGACAATAGAGGGAGTATCAAATCAGTTGTATAATCAGGGCATGAGGGCATATCAACATTGGGATAAAATTAACAAATATTTTGCCTTGACATCAAAAAGAAACAAAGAGACAGAAATAGTAGCGAGGGACTTAAACTTTACCAGTGTTTCTCTTGAGACCTATTTGACAAAATCATATGCTTTGTGGCTTGACCTTAGAACATGTGAGGACAATTTATTACACGGCAGTGGAAGAAGAATAGAAAACGGCAGTGAAGGCATAACGATATTAATAAATAAAAAAGCAGATGCAGATCAAACTTTAAATATTTATATATATATAATACAAGATGCGCAAATCAATTTCGAAGATGGAAGATTCAAAGAAGCAGGATACTAGTTTGCAACAAAAATATCCTAAATATTCACACAGTGCCATTATTTGTGGTCAGACAGGCTGTGGTAAAACAGAGTTTGTTCTTGACATACTTGAACCAGAGTATGTTGGAGTTTTTAAACATATAATTATATTGTGTCCAACCATAGAGTGGAACGAGGCTTATAAAAATAGATCCTGGATAGGAGATGTGAAAAACCCAAAAGATAAAAAAAAAAAAATTGTCAATCTGTGAGCAATGGTAAAGAAATGTTACAAGAACTGTTGCGTTTCTTTTTCAAACAATATGCTGGCCAGCCCACATTATACATTATTGACGATTGCTCAGCCACAAAAAAATTAACAAAGAAAAAATATATGTTATCAGAGTTGGCATTCTCCGGTCGTCACGCTAAACAATCAGTGTGGGTCATTTCACAGAGATATAATTCTGTATTGAAAGATTTGAGAGAGCAAGCAAAATGGTTGTGTATATTTTACACCAAGGACAGAGATAGTTATGAAAATTGTTTGAGAGAGAATGATGTTATTCCGACGTTGGAGGAGAGAACCAGAATAAGAAAAGCTTTAGCTAAGACTAAATATTCGAAGTTAATTTTGAGGACTGACCAACCAACTGGTTATTGGGTTGAATAATTTCTACCAGCAATTCTTTTTTTCTAACAGCATTGCTTTGTTGCTAATAGTAATACTAACAGCAAAGTAGCAATGTTAATAGCAATACTGACATGAAAATATAATGAAAATATCAGAAAATATAGTATTGCTAATAGCATTGCTCATAGCAAAGTAGCAATGTTAATAGCAATGCTTGCAGCAAATTAATAATGTTAATAGAAAAAATAGCAATATTAATAACAATGCTATTAACAATACTAACAATTACTAGTTGCATGAATATCGCTGCTAGTTGTTTTGTATTTTATATTTATTTCAAGATAAAAAATAAGATTAATAATATAAAAATGAATGCGGAAGAACTATTACAAAATATATCGGAACAGACGGAACCAGATGAATCAAAGCAACAAGAAACAAAAAAAGAAAGATTATCAGCCATAGTGGCTGGCGGTGGTAGTCGTCAATATTTGGGTAAGGACATACAACCCACAAATATAGATAGCATGCCCTCGGATGAAATTAACAAACTTTACTGCAGATATGAAGCACGGCTTGGGGCAAGCATGACTAAAACTTTAGGCAATTCTTTTATTAACTTGTATGTGATGGGAGTATCAAAATATCTTAATGTAACCAATCCACCAAAGCTGATAGAAGATTTGGAGGAAGACCCATTTATTAATCATGCTTTGACAAGTGCTTGTTGTGAGTTGTATTATAGGTATGGGATGTGCTTAGCACCATTTACAGCAATACTGACAACTGTTAGACATATTGATTTTAATAAAAATAAAATTATAGATAATATAAATGGAGAACCAAGAGAGTGAAGTTATACCTGTTGTTACACAACCTGTTGAACAACAAAAAGTAAAAAATCCAAAAAGAATAGAAGCTGGAAAAAAAGGAGCAGCGGCAAAAAAGGCAAAGCGTTAGCTTCAAGATGTTACAAATCAAAATGCTGCAAAGCAAGATGCTGCAAATCAAATAACAAAAATAACAATAGGTGAAGAAGAACCAGAAAAAAATCAAAATTAACGTATACAAAAATTATATTCCACCGTGTCTGGTTTTATTAGGCATTGCTGGGTTGGGTTTGTATATTTATAATAAAAAATCTGCTACACAACCTGTAACTGTGCAACCTGTTCATGTTGTACCAAAAGACCCGTTTGATTTTTAATAATTTATTTTAAAAAAATAATCATATAAAAAAAATGGCAGCAAGTATTGACGGAAAACAAATTGTAAATATGATGTATCATGCTGGAGTGGAAACACTTCTAACTGTTGGATATTCTGAAATTGGCAGAAAACTACTAAAAAGACCAGCCCCTAAAGTGGATTTTAATATGGTAGATGTTGGGATGCTGTCTGTGGATATAATGTTAGCAATGGCTACAAAGGATATGTTGATTAAGCAAGGTATTATTCCTGCGGATATTATGAAATAATTTTAAAAAATATATATATAAAAAAAATGGCAAGTGCAGTTGCAATGATGATAGGTGGCGCATTAACAAATGCATTGGCGTTTAGCGGTTCAAATTATTTCTTTTCAAAAATGGGAAGTCATTCAGATGAGGAAAGACAAAGACATGACAAAGCAGTGGAACAATTAAACGCAGCACAAGTGGAGTGGAATAAAAAAAGAACAGAGAGATTAGATTTTATTAATAAACAACTGCAAAAAGAACATCATGCAGAGCAGACTTTTGATGATGTGGACCAAGCTATGAAACAGTATTATTATACAACTGGCAAACATTTACTTTTGGAACCGGAGCCCAAGTTGAGCGATTTTATACACCATCTCCGGATCAACAGAATAGAGAAATTACGTTTATTGTGGTGGGCATGGCTGCAACTGCATTTGTGGCGTATAAATTGATTTCATAAAAAAAATAGTTTAAAACTATAATTACTTTAGACTTTTTTGGATTTGAAATGACTAAGTTTACTTTGAAAAGACTAAGTCATATGCATGATACCTATTTTTAGCTCTACTGATCAGAGATCAGCAGAGCTTATGCCGTGGTGCGGCGTCCGTCGTCCGTCCGTCCGTCTGTCCGTCTGTCCGTCCGTCTGTCCGTTAACTTTTTTTTTGTAGCGACTACTCCTCTGAAACTACTGAATAGATTTTCATGAAACTTTACAGAAATGTTGCCCATGAAGTCTAGTTGATCCTAGCAAAAATTCATGTAGATGTGAAATCCAAGATGGCCGCCAAATCTAAAAATAGGTTTTTAAAATGCAAGTTTGTAGCGACTTCTTCTTGAAAACTATAAGTGATATTGATATGGGACTTTTTCTAAAATGATCAGCATGACATGATGTTGATCCTAGTCAAAAATCGTTTTGATTCAACGTTAAACATGGCTGCAAGCGGCCATCTTTGTTTACATAGAGTTATATAGTAAAAATTTGTAGCGACTACTTCTCTGAAACTACTTGGCGGATTGTCATGAAACTTTACAGGAATGTTGCTCTTGATGTCTAATTGATCCTAGAAAAATTTCAGGTCGGCCGGAAATTCAAGATGGCCGTCACAGCTAAAAATAGATTTTTAAAAAATAAGTTTGTAGCGACTACTTCTTGAAAACTATAAGTGATATTGATATGGGACTTTTTCTAAAATGATCAGCATTACATGATGTTGATCCTAGTCAAAAATTGTTTTGATTCAACGTTAAACATGGCTGCCAGCGGCCATCTTTGTTTACATAGAGTTATATAGTAAAAACTTGTAGCGACTACTCCTCTGAAACTACTTGGCGGATTGTCATGAAACTTTACAGGAATGTTGCTCTTGATGTCTAATTGATCCTAGAAAAATTTCAGGTCGGCCGGAAATTCAAGATGGCCGTCACAGCTAAAAATAGATTTTTAAAAAATAAGTTTGTAGCGACTACTTCTTGAAAACTATAAGTGATATTGATATCGGACTTTTTCTAAAATGATCAGCATGACATGATGTAGATCCTTGTGGAAAATTATTTTGATTCGAAGTTAAACATGGCTGCCAGTGGCCATCTTTGGTTACATAGAGTTATATAGTAAAAACTTGTAGCGACTACTCCTCCGAAACTACTTGGCGGATTGTCATGAAACTTCACAGGAATGTTGCTCTTGATATCTAATTGATCCTAGAAAAATTTCAGGTTGGCCGAAAATTCAAGATGGCCGTCACAGCTAAAAATAGATTTTTAAAAATAAGTTTGTAGAGACTACTTCTTGAAAACTATAAGTGATATTGATATGGGACTTTTTCTAAAATGATCAGCATGACATGATGTAGATCCTTGTGGAAAATTATTTTGATTCGACGTTAAACATGGCTGCCAGTGGCCATCTTTGGTTACATAGAGTTATATAGTAAAAACTTGTAGCGACTACTCCTCTGAAACTACCTGACGGATGTTCATGAAACTTCACAGGAATGTTGCTCTTGATGTCTAGTTGATCCTAGAAAAATTTCAGGTCGGCCGGAAATTCAAGATGGCCGCCACAGCTAAAAATAGATTTAAAATAAATAAGTTTGTAGCGACTACTTCTTCAAAACAATAAGAGATATTGATATGGGACTTTTTCTAAAATGATCAGTATGACATGATGTTGGTCCTTGTCGAAAATCGTTTTGATTTGACGTTAAACATGGCTGCCAGCGGCCATTTATGTATACATAGAGTTATATAATGAAAACTTGTAGCGACTACTTCTCTGAAACTACTTGACGGATTTTCATGAAACTTCACAGGAATGTTGCTCTTAATGTCTTATTGATCTTAGCAAAATTTTAGGTCGGCCGGAAATTCAAGATGGCCGCCACGGTTAAAAATAGATTTTCAAAAAACAAGTCTGTAGCGACTACTTCCTGAAATCAAAATCAATCAGTAGAGCTTCAAGGTCATTGACCTCTTGTTTTTGTTGTTTTTACATGGTTTCAATCCAAGTGGTCGAATATCATATGGTGGTTGAGCACTCTTCTCTAATTTATTTTTAAGATGATCAGGCGCCCATACTTCACCATTGTCTAATAATGTCAATACCATGGATGGACCATATTCGGTATCTACTATTTTCGTATCTGTAATTTTGTATATTTTATCTATTTCCAAGTCTGTCCATTTCTTTGTGCTATTTTGATATTGCTCTTCGAGCAGTTCATCAAATTGTGCAGTTGTGATTTCCATTTTTTCTTATAGTTATATAAAGTTTAATCTTTAATAGAAAAAATGGAAAATATTTATTACAGCCCAAAAGGATTTTGGAGAGGTTACACAGCAGTTAAAAAATTATCAAAAGAGGCTGGTGTTAGTGAAAAAAAGGCATTAGAATTTTTAAAGAAACAAGCTGTGTGGCATATTTATTTACCTGCGCCGAAGAAAATAGTTAGACCCAGGTTTGATGTTTCTACTAAGAATGGAGTGCATCAAGCTGATTTGTTATTTTTACCGCATGATACTTTTGGGATTGGTCGTGGACGCAAGACATATAAATATGCGTTGACTGTTGTTGATATTGCAAGTAGATATAAAGAAGCGGAGCCACTGACTTCCAAGGATAGTAAAGAAGTTGCCAAAGCATTTGAAAATATATATAGTCGGCATCTAAAATATCCAAAATTATTGCAAGTGGATCCAGGCAGAGAATGTATGGGTGCAGTATCACAGTTGATGGCAAAACACAAAGTAAATATCAGACGGGGCAGAACAGAAATACATAGAGACCAAGCTTTAGTGGAAAGATTTAACAGAACATTAGCTGAAAGATTGTTTGGTTATCAGTATGCTAAGGAAATAGATTCGCAAAAACGTAATAGAGAATGGGTAAAGAGATTACCAGAAGTTGTTAAAGCCATAAATTCGGAGACAAAAAAGCCTCCTCCTGTTGAAACAAAAATATTAAAAGATGATCCTATCTGTATGAATGCAAGTGTAAGATATTTATATCAACCCGGGGAACAAGAAGGTGGAAGACGCAGAGCAACTGATCCAATGTGGAGTGTAGATATTCACAAGATTAAAAGTTATATGGTGACGCAAGGTATAAGAGTTTATTATTTGAAAGCACCAGCGCCACAGAGAGGATTTGTCAAAGAAGAACTACTTATTGTTCCTGCTGATACTCAAATTCATAAGTTTTTATAAAAACCATATGCATCAGTTGTAATTCCATCTTCTCGAATGTATCTTTTTGAGTAAAATGGTGATAATGTAACTTTGTTTACTGTTATGCCATATATTTGATGCTTCATTGATCGCATCATATTCATTTCATGGTTATATTTTTTCTTGTTAAACAATGCATCTTTATATTTTTGAAAGTTGATATGTTTTTTGACTACATAAGTTTTTACACCCTTTGCTTTCTTAATAATCTGCTCATTCACTTTCAAAATAGAATCTTGTTTGGATCGTAATCCAATATTTTCATCTTCCATTGCTTTCTTAACAATCTGCACATCCGCTCTCAACATCGAATATAGTTCGGATTTTATTCCAATATTCTTAGCTATATACTCATCTATAGAATCATTATCATCTTTTGTTTTATTTATTATTGTATATACTACTTTCTCAATCGTCTGCTCATCCGCTCCCAAAATAGAACATAGTATGGATTCAACTATAGGAACACATTCATCTTTTATTTTGTCTGTTACTTTCTCAATCATCTGCACATCCGCTCCCAAAATAGAATATAGTTCGGGTCTTGATTCAATATATTCAACTATCGAAACACCAGGACATTCATCTTTCATTTTATCTATTACTTTCTTAATCATCTGCTCATCCGCTCTCAAAATAGAATATAGCTTGGGTCTTAATCCAACATACTCAGCTATAGCAACACCATTACATTCGTCTTTCATTTTACCTAATACTTTTTTGTTTGTATCATCATGCATTGGATGGTATTTCGGATAATCACTTAAGTCATATTCATCTTTCATTTCAACCATATCTGTGTATGCATCATCTGTTTTGATGTTTACCAGTAGGCTGTCAGTGTCTGTGTATAATAAAGTACAGTCATTTCCGTACCTTTTCTTTAGGGTATTATAATACCAATCATACATCATATACTTTGATAAATCCAATACTGACATCCCAACATAGATTGGTTTGTTTAATGTTAATTTTGTTTTGTTTACATGTACTGCTGATAATTCATCTGAAAATTTTATACGCCTGTTAAAGTTGGGTTTGGCTATTATTTTTCTTATCTTTTTATTTTCAGAGCCGTTAGTTTTGACTAGTTTTATATCTGTCCGCTTGCGTAAATTTTCCATTGTCTTGCCAATAGTTGTTCATAAGTTTGTAAAAATCTTCTTTCCTAAGTTCTGTGTTTAGGTTTATGTATGATTTCATCCATGGTTTTTCATTAAATTCTAATACTCTGTGTACTTTTTTTAGTTTCATGCCTAAAGATAAATACAGTTGCAGGTTTTTGTAATGTATCACATATTTGTTCTTGTCCCTAAGATTGGGAACTAGTTGTTCTGTATTTATCATGCTATTATTTTCTAACAGATCTGTTTGGTATTCAGACAACCATTCTTTTTTCACTGCTAATCTTTCCGGTGCAAGCGGATATTCATTGTGAGCTTCATGAAGTTCTTTAGAATATTCCAAATCAACTTCTGCAAAAAATTCTTTTGGCTCTGGCAAGGTTTCTGATTCCACCCACTTGAAGCCAGAATATGGAAGTGGTTGACTCATTGCCCAACCATAGAGGTTACAGGCATCATAATACATTAAAAAGTTGTTTTCCTTGTTAGGGTTATAATCAACTACATGTGGATTGTTTGCTTTGGCATATCGTTTTGATACCATACTAATTCCACCACGCATACCTTTTTCTATAAATAAGTGCATGTCAATGTCTGTCAAAAGTTCCAATTCTATTTTTGAATGTTTAAGTAAAGCATCCCAAGATAATCCAGGTGCTGTATAGTAATGTAAAGCATCAAGTTTGTATGCACTCATACATGTTTTTCTAAAAGTTTGAAACACATCTGCTAACTGAGTTACATCAGTTTTTAGATATAAATCATGATAGTCTCCAAGAGTTTTACAGTTAAACTCTTTCCATATTTTTTGAGCGTATTCGTAATCTTCGGGACTTATACTTTCATCTTTGAGACTACTGTAAAACTTTTCTATAGGCGGTAATTGCGTTTCCTTGAATTTTTCCATACTGTCCATATATTCGTATGGATAAACACCTTTTCGTAAAAGTAAATCTGTTTGTTCCCTAAACTGATTTTTGGTAATTTTGAAATCAGATTTGTCTGTTGCTTTAACCAATTTTTCCAAAGACGAAGCCATAAACTGAAAGCTATCTAAAAATCTAAGTTGCCCAGCACTAAATGAAATATACTTTTCAGCGTTGTTTGGAATGCATGTAATATTACCTGTCATTTTATGTATTTTTTGCATTATAAGATGACTATCATATCCTTTGAGGTTGTGAAATATAACAGGGATGATTGTTTTATTTGGTTTTATTTTCAGCTTTAGGTTGCAGTTTTTATGTGCTGCACCTCTATATTCTCCTGTAAAATGACAGTGGTCTCTTACTTTACAGTTTTTACCACATTTCCTACCTATTTCATTTTCGCATATCCAGCAGTGTGTTGGTTTTTCATAATCTTCCTCATTTTGTTGTGTCATAATTAAGGGTTTTGGGTGAGCAAATATTTTATTAATGTTGCTCTTCTCACATTCTAAGTGATTTAAAAACTTTTCAACAGTATCTTCACCTCTGTAAATAACAGGTTCTTCTGTTTTACCATCATATCTGACAACTTGATATCCAAATCCACAAGCTTCGTGCACACTTGTGATTTCAGATTTCTTTCCAAATTTAATTGATTCTGGTTTGATTATACTCTCAAAATCAGCAGATATTGCATAAGGCACAGGCATCTGATTTTGATGATTTTTAAATTTTACAGTATTTTTACCTTCTTTTGGCATTTCTATTCTGCAAGAATTTTTGTTAATACCATCACAGTCTTCTTTGTGTTTGGTAAGTAGTACTTTTCCAGAATAGCCGTGAAGGCAACGATCGCAGAAGTAAGTTTTAACATGATGTTTGTTTTGATCGTAAAGTAATCTATTTAAATTTTTAATCCAGCAATAGTGATATTTTGTTGTTATTGTTTTTGGTTCGTTGCGATAATCATCAGGGTTATAGTTGTCATCTATAATTCCTTCTTCATTATTTGGATCGTCTTCGTTCTCTGATTCAACCTCAGTGTCTTCAGATATTAAGATCAAATTAATTCGTTCAATATCTTTTGGTTGTTCTGATATTTTATATGGAAAAACAGATACCTTTTTATTTTTTCCTGTTATGGTATATCCATAAACATTAATAGCAAGATTATTTTGTTTTTCTACTTTGGTTATTTGAGAAATTGGAGTGGGAAAGTCAATGTTATCTTTCTTCAAAAACTCTATACTAGGATACTTTGATAATCTGTATGTATGATCTGCAGCTGGATTTAAAGCAGAATTTATTTTTCACATTTATAATTGCTTTCTTATCAGCTACTGCTTTAGGTAGAGGAATATATGAAGAACCTTTTAATGGTTCATACTTTGCAAAATTTAAGTAAAACGTAACACAGTGATCAATCTCCAATCAAGATGCTGTGTTTGTAAATCTTTCAAGGCTCTCTTGTATATTTGCAGATGATTCATCGTAAAACTCATCTATTTTTTCAGAGGTTAAAATTGCATTTTGTTCACTATGTAATACTGCTGTGGTGTATTTTTTGGTATCACCATCATCTTTGAATAAATTTACAGTGAGAATTTCTATTAAAGGGGCACACGGCGGACGTGTATATTTGAGCTCCTTCAAAGTGTGGATTATTGTAAAAACTTTCATAGTGATAAATATAATTTTTATATGGATAGAATTGTAATGGAAAGGACACTTTGGTGAGATCGTTTTATTTTAAAATTATTTAAAAACAAAAATGTTATTACCAGAAACAAAATAGACAATAGAAATTAAAAATTATAACACCTATATAATAGATCGTATACCTGCTTATATGGTAATATATAGGACGATGCCCGGGGGCCAATTTAACCTGTCCGGCTAATCTACGCTGAAAACCGTATATTGAAAAACGGTAAATCACAATGGCCAGTGAACACCAATATAATGACAATATATGTTTAAGTGGTAATAAAACGTACCATAATCTCACACCTCTGAATGATAGTAATTACCAGTGTTATAGTAACAGTCAAAAACTACATGCTTCGAAAGTGCAATTTCCGGTTGATAAACAATATGATGAAACCCAAATTAAACAAGTGTACGCAAATAGCACTAACCCATTACTATCAGAAGTATCTATGTATGATGAATACCAGTATGATGTATATCAAGATCACAATTACAACGAGCCAGTGCAGCTGCCGTACCCGGATAATCACTATGACTCCCAGATTCCTGGGACACAGCTATGCAATAGTATTGATAGAGAGCTAGCCAACCTACCTAGAGACCTGTACATAGGTAAACTTCTTAAGTTAACAGATCAATCTGAGGATGAACTCAATGCATATAGAAACGTACTATTTCAAAGAGCAACCCAAATAGACTCCTGCCCAAAAGGGAGATTAATCATGCGAAGAGGATCAAAAAGAAACCCTGTTCACCATCTTATTGCCTCAGACTGTTTCACTTTAAATATGTTTTTACGAGGTGATAACTCTAGCGAAATTGAGTCTATTTTTAGCAAAGCTAAACATCTGAGCTACCCTACTGTTAAACGGGAAACTTCCAGTAGCCCTCAGCACGAAACATTGCATTCGGCACCCATAGACTACCAAATGGAAATGAGTAAGATTCTCAGCAACGTGATAGAAGTTAATAATCGATACAATATGATAATAAATGACAGAAAATCAGACAAAGAAGAAATGTGTCGGCTTAAACACGATGTTTCTCAATTAAGAAGCGAAAATGACAGCCTTAAAACACAATTGACTACTCTCCAAAATGAAGTCACGCATAGACTGGTAGACTCAGAAGCGAAAAGCAGCAGTGTACTAAAATCTTCAATGCAAGAAATTAAAACAAACTCACTGCAAATAGAACACGTGTGTAAAACAATAGCGGAAGTAACAGCGTGTGGTAACATGAACCTGAAACCAGCACTAACTAAACGTTACCAAGAACCCGATAATGTCGAAACGATTCCTACGGAACCAAAGACCCTCGAAATACAAGAGGTCAGTGGTCCTACCAACACCACTGTCAACCAAAATAACATCCCATATATAGTTGTAAATGAAGATGATTCCCCACCGATCCCATCGTATGCAGAAATCGTTAAAAGCGCCCCCAAGGACATCCCAATCAACGAGACTCGTCCTAAACGGCCTCCGATTATATACAACGACAGCTTAAACCAATGGATGAGACCAGCCAAAGACCAAAGCTGCAAAGGCAAAAATGACAAAATAAATCCAAACACCACTCAAACTAATGAGAAACCCGTTTACACTTCGGTACCGACCAACAACAGACCAAAACAGCACAATAAAAACTATGAAACGTACCCAATAAAATCTCATATTAGCAATGTGAGAGAAAACTCAAAGCTGTCTTATTGTTCAAATGACTCATTTAGTGGCATATACACAGGCAGACTGAGAAGTTACTATGTTAGTGGAATAGACCCTATGTCCACTCAAAGAGGACTAGAAACATACTTAACTCTCAGAGGCGTTACACCTACTGAACTGTCATTGTTTGAAAATAAAAAAGGTGAATTAGTTGCTAAAATGGCCATACCTCATTACCAAGGAAAAATCATTGAAGAGGATGATTCCTTTTGGCCGCAATTTACAAGATGTCGGCGCTGGTACTCTAAAAATGCTTGGTCAAATTTTAAGAGCTCAATAGAACAAAAGAGAAGTCACCGTTATGATAATAATAATGAATATGACGTAAACAGATACGATGGAAACGATCATGAAATTGACTAATGGCGGGTAAATCTAAACAAAAACTACCAATCCCTTGTCTTCTTAATACCTTAAACATTATCACTTGGTATGTAAGGGGTATTATGTCCTCGGCTGCCAGCCTCAGTCAAACATTAGACGAGTTAAATATTGATATAGCGCTCATTACAGAGCATAAATTACTACCTCACATGAAATTCTTTATGGATAGCATTAATTTAAACTATAGAAATCATACATTGTGTGACTCCTCCTTTGATGTATATGGCTCTGTTAAATGTGGTAAAGCTGGCATTTCAATATTGTTTAAGAAAGATCTTAAGTTCTCAATTAGAATATTAGATGAAATACATGACGAAAAAATAACTGGTTTAGAACTTATTTTGAAAAATAATACAAAATTGTTCATTTTATGTATTTATATGCCGGCTTCAAATTATGCAAATGTTGAATACGAAAATGTACTGAATATTTTGCAAGCAGCCTTAGACACATACTCCGATCAGGGTACTGTAGTAATTGCGGGTGACATGAACGCCGAATTAATAAATTTAGCAGGAATAGGCAATACGTTTAGAGATAAATCTCTGTCAAATTTCGTTAAAGATAATGAAATGTTCTCTTTAGGACTACAGCCTACAAGACAAGGTCCATTTTATACATTTAAACCCGCAGAGAAAATGTTGGATCACATATTAATTCACAAATGTTACGCTGATATTATCAATGAAACCCACATTCTAGACGATGATTTATTCAGGGTATCGGACCATCTACCGATTTTTACTAGTATAAATGTACAATTTGAATCATTACGAGAAAACCAAAGAACAGATAAAATTGCTTGGCACAAAATTAATGATAATTTCACTGAACTATACCAAAATGACATATCTGTAGCATTGCAAAATATACATTTTCAAGATATAGATACTTTCTATAATGATATAATATCAATAATAACAAAATCAGCCAATAATACCCTCCCCAAAGCGAAATTTAACACACATGCGAAACCATACTGGGGAAAAGCCGTACAACAGGCACATCGTGATCAGCGTATCGCGCGAAAGCGGTGGATAGCGGAAGATAGACCGCGCGGTAATGAGTTTAAAAGTTACACCGAATACAAATTACTGAAAAGAAAATTTGTCAACACGCAAAAGGACGCTATTAAAACCATAGAAAATAAATTTTATGAAGATCTGGAAAAATACGCGGAATGTGATAACAAAACATTTTGGAGTCTTGTAAAGAAACGAAAAAATCAAAAATCCCAGAGTTGCTCTCAAATTGAAACACAAAATGGTATTGTCCGCGATCCACAGGGTATTTGCGACCGGTTTTGCGAATTCTACTCGCAGATATACACACCACTTGAGTCAAATAATTTTGATAACGATTTTAAAAGATCTATAGAAGTTGAAATTAAAAAGATTTCCGATAATAATATAACCTACGATGACACGCCTAAACTTAATCCCGACATAACTGCCGAATATATAGAAAAGTTAGTCAGGTCTCTAAAGAGCAAAAAAGCTGCTTCGTTTGACAATATTTATAACGAACACTTAAAATTAGGTGGTAAGATGTTATATGTCGTTCTTGCAACGTTATTTAATAAAATTATAACGGAAGAAATATTACCATCTAATTGTAAAAGTGGCGTAATAATTCCTATATTCAAAAACAATGGTAAATCCCGATCAGACCCAAGCAATTATAGGCCCATCACATTATTACCAGTCATATACAAGTTATTTGAAAAAATACTGCATACAAAACTCTTAAATTGGATAGAAGCAAAATGTATTGAATTTCCAAACTCACAACAAAATGCATATCAGAAATGCCTTGGGTCCATAACGGCATCATTTAACTTACAGGAAGCCATATTGTATAATGTTGAGTTAGGCAGTAAAGTGTTTGTCTGCACCCTGGACACAAAACAGGCTTTTGACACTCTCTGGATAAACGGTATATTCTACAAACTGCATGAGTTAGGCATTCAGGGAAAACCCTGGCGGCTTATAGCTAACGCACATACACGCATGCAAAGTTGCATATACATTAATGGCGTACAATCAAAGTGGTTTGCAGTAAATCAGGGCGTCCGGCAGGGTGGGACTATCTCTACTCTAATTTACAATCTGTTCATTGATGGGCTCTTGAACGAGTTAGAACGTAGCAATCTCGGAACATGCATTAGATGTAAAGGCAGGAAACTGCACTTTGGCTGACGACCTCACTCTATCGTGTACATCCCCAGAAAGCTTACAGAATATGTTAGATATAGTAAATAGATATTCGACTAGATGGCGCTACATAATTAACCCCTTAAAGAGCAACATTATCATTTTTGGTGACAAAGCTAGAGTAAAAAAATGTCCTGACTTTTTTCTAGGTCAAGACAAAGTAAATATTGTAAGAAGCGTCAAACATGTAGGAATCACACTAGTCGATAGTTTTACTCATAATGAAAAAATCAAAATTGCGATTACGAAGGCAAAATCTGCGTTATTCTCTCTAATGCCTCTTGGTCTCGCTACAAACCTCATTAATCCAATTTTATCAGCGTCCCTTATACATAAGATCTGTATACCAACGCTATTGTATGGGTCGGAACTTTGGTTTAATTTATCCAAACAGAACATTGAGCAAATGGAGATTTTTTGCCGCTTTTGCGCTAAAGTAATACAGGGATTTGATAGACTTACTAGAACGGATATGTGTCTAAGCATGCTCGGGTGGTTGCCAGTACAAGCAGAGGTTGATAAAAGAAAGTTAGGATTTCTACAAAAACTATGTTCGATGCCGAATGATCTACTTCCAAAGCAGGTCTTTAATGCACGCTTATCTATGTTTATAGTTAGAACCGATAATAAACAAAAAGGCTATATTCCTGATATTTTTAAAATTTAAAAAAAATATGATATGGTACATTTTATTGTAAATTATATTGAATCAAGTATATTTCCGAGCAAACTTGTTTGGAAAAAACTCGTCAAGAAGAATATTTATAAGTATGAATCTAGCCAATGGCTACAACGTATGAGATGCCAAAACGTATTTGATAGATTTATGTCCGTTCATACAGTTATAAAACCAGCCATATTATGGAAGTGTGCCTCAAATGGTTTATCCCTAAAAAACTCAAGAGTGGTTAGCAAAATATGGACTGACATTTCGCCAAATGTATCAAGAGTTTGCAAGTTTTGTGAAAGTATTTATACAGACTTTTATTCACATATAACTACAATATGCCCACTGACACAGTCGACACGGAACATTTTCTTTGAACATGTCCATTTAAAATATGGACAGCACATGTTTGATAAACTATTGAATGGTGAATGTGAGGACGTCCTTAGATATCTCATCGGCCGGTACTCCAATGAACTTGACAATGAACTGTGCCATGAACAATTCTGTCAGGAATCCTACAGTTATATTGCTTCATGTGTTTACCTGTTTGAGACAAGTCAATAAGACAGAAATAATGCTAGTGAATTTCTTAATCATGTATGAACTATAATGTTAATGATCACTTTATAAATAAAAACTAGTACTAAGAACATTTTAATTAATTATATCATTATATTAGAAGTGAAATATGGATAAAAATCTGCAAAAAAAACAAAACATTTCTCTTTACTTATTAGTCAACACTGCTTGTTTATTTTGAACTTAATTAATATTTGTTTGTGTTTATTGATGTTATTTGTACTTTGCCTTTTTTGTCACTTGTATTATATGTTCTTCACTGCACTACCTGCACAATTTATAAATCTCTGTAACTAGAGGATATAAAGAGTATAAATAAATAAATAAATTAATAAATCATCTTTGAATAAATTTACAGTGAGACCTAATTGAAACTTTAATCCATTCATCTTTGTCAGCTCTTTGCTTATTTGTTTTGTAATAATAGATTTTTTATCACGAAATAGTTTTTGAGGGTCTTTGTATTTCTCGGCAGATATTTCGTATGCTTTAAAATAGCCACACATTGGTTTGTCAACCAGTTTTAATTCTTCTTTAGATTTTCTATCATTAAGCTCTTTCAATTCATTTATAACATTGTCTCGTGATTTAGCATATTTCTGATTTTGCTCATCTTGTAATTTATCATATTTCTGCTTTTCTCGTTTACGTTGTTTCTTAGCACGTCGTCTCTTGAGTAAATTTTCTAATGTTTGAGATTTAACCTCTTTTGGAGTTTCCTTTGGAACTTCTTTCAATGCATTTATACCGTTAGATAGTGTTTGCTTATCTATTACACCTGTATCAAACAGGCGTATTAAATTTTCTATAATCTCTTCAGTCTTCATTATTTCTTTTTGATATACTTATATTTTTTGTTTTTTATTTAATATAAAAAAATATATCAAAAAGAAACAATGGAAATTAATGTTTGCAAATTTCTTAAAATTGGATTACACGATCCGTGTAAAAATAAAACTACAAAAGATTCTAATTATTGCAGTTTGCATAAGTATAGATTAAAAACAAGTCATGTGTTGCCGTGCTCAATATGTAAAAAAGGCACAAGAGCAAAAAATAAAATTTGTGCTGATTGTGGTGGAGTTTCAGTCAGAATAATGACACGTTATTGGAAATTTAAAGATTATAATGCTGAGTGCTTAAAATTTAGACGTATTGATGTTTAACCATATTTTATTACAAAAAAATAAACTTGCAATCTTCACTACCCCTATTTTAAAAAAGTTTTAATAAATCAAGTAAAATCACCATTCCATGGTGATTTACTTATATATATGTATTTTGGGTGTTTCTGGCTCAAACTCGAGCAGAGCGAGAGCTTTGGGCCAGAACACCCAAAATACATATATATGTTTTACTTAGGCTTGTATAGGCAAAAACTGAAAAAAATCTTCTTATCTGGAACCACATGGCACAGAGCTCTCATGTATTACATGTAGCATCAGCTTATGGTCCTCTACCAAGTTTGTTAAACTGGTGACCCTGGTATCAAATTCGGACGCACGCCGGAAGTAATAGTTTTTTAATTTTTTATTTTTTTTAATTTGATTTATTTTGTAATTATTTTTTCAATTTCCTATTTTATTTTTTTCAAATTATTTATTTTAAATTTTTTTTTTTCAAATTGTTTTAATTATTTTTTTTATTATTTTTTTTCATTTTTTTTTTTTTGCTTTTTTTTTCAATTTTTTTTCAATTACTTGACACTTACTTTAAAATTTCTTGTTGGCGCTACTCATCCTAAATGCCTTGTTGAATTTCGACGAAACTTGGCAGGAAGCATCAGTAAGATGTCTAGTTGTGCATATCAGGCTTTTGTTACAGTTCGCTAATTTTTGACGGAGTTATGGCCCTTTGACATTTTTATTTTAAATTTCTTGTCGGTGCTACTCCTCTTAAACGGTTTGTTGGATTTCTACGAAATTTGGCAGGAAGCCTCAGTATGATGTTTAGTTGTGCAAAGTGCGGTATATCAATGAAATCTTGGACAATTTCGAAAACCAGCTAGATCTTGTTAGTAATAACAGAGTTATGGCCCTGGATTTGTTGAAAAATGCTATATTGTATTTTTCTTTGTTAAATCTATAGGAGAAGAGAGCTATATCTATCTAAATCTATAAGAGCTGTTTTAGCCAGTAGAGCGTCCACAGGCCCTCTTGGGCCTCTTCTTCTATCAGGATTTGGCTTTAAAAGCGGGCCACAATTATTTAAAGGCCACAAAGTTGCCCGACATGCTAGGGGAGTCCGGAGGCATTCCAGTAACATCTAACAGTGTTGGCTTGTAATTGTGGTAATAACATTAACTAGGACCATAAACCCTATATTCTTTGCTACTTTGACTAATTGTGGTCAGTTTTTAAGACATGTCTTTTTTTCTACTTTTCCTTTTCCTCCTGACAAGCTTTCAGGGCATTGCTCGTAATGTTATAGTAATTTCTGAATAGGCTTCCACTGAAAGCATTCTAGGTAAGAGGTTTTGAACATGTTCCGCTTGCTTGCTGTCCTTAATTCTTCTCTGAACACGGCTGTGCTTCCCTTTCATTACAGATGCATTGTCAGATGAATATGTAATGCACTGCTCCCATGATATATCCTTAACCTTATCCTGCATAACTCTGTCAAGCGTTTCAAATGCAGATGCTGATTCTTCTTTGCTTTTCATGTGTAATTATAGCCTATATTGGTAGACAATTATTTAATCAAAACATTTAGAAAATAGTTGCTCATGTTCTCCGGATGATAATATACCAATGTGTCTAATAAAAATAATCAAACCCAGATCAAATGTATCCTCTTCATCATTACTGGTAACTGCCATCTGTGGCAATGCCATATCAATGAGATTTACACTTCCGCATTAACAATTCACACATTCTTCAACACTCGTAGAAGCAATTGCACAATTCTTATGTGTGTAGTTTGTGTTCGTCTCAAGTGATACCTTTGGTCAATTTTAGATTTTGAAAACATTTTGCAGAAATGGGGACCAGCATGATTACTAATTGTGATTGGCATTGAGTTATGTTGACAGTTCTACCACAAAGTAATAGCATTACATATTTAGATGTGGGTGACAAAACAGTTGCGAAACTTTCATTTATTATTGACACTAAATATATTTAAATGAATTAAAATGATTACTAATTAGGAGGTGGAACAGTGGCTAACCTTTGCTTTACCTAGTGAATTTAAGGACTTTAGGTACTAACTTAAATTCATTTTATGGTGGGGTGAGAAAATTATTGATTCAATATCACTATTACATAACATATTTGGAGGTGGGTGACATTGCAGTCACCAATTACCTTTTAGTTATTAATAATATTAAAAATATAAAGAAATTTAAAATAAATTAATATTGCAAGGCGGGTGACATGATAGTCACTAACCTTTTCATTAGCAAAACATCCTTCATAACGAAGTCAGGTATGAAACATCATACACAATGTCACAGTTCTGGAACAAAGACATCCTGGGCCTAGATACACATGATGGCAAATTGCACATGGCACAGATTTGATTGTTAAGGTAATTGCATTCAGTTTGAAAGCGTATGGCTATCACTGTTCAGTATAATTTAAATTTGAGATCCAGAGACTTGAAATCTGTATTTTTATTTATTACAAAACTGACTGTGTAAAAAACATATTTGTCATGTTGCACTAGTGTACTAAATATGCAAATGCAGACCGAATGATCTTTCTTTCTTTTTCGTTCAGCTCAATGTACATTAAAAAATACAGTATTATGCTAACCCTGCATCACATCGTTTAGATCTATTTTAAAATAGTTAGCTTCGCCTTCTTGAGGCGTTGCCTTGTTCATATTATTTTCATTTATAGACCTACCAAACTTCGCAGACAATTCTTTCGGAATTTTTTTATTGCCCCTAACTATAACATATTTTAGATGATTATATGCCTCATATTGTTCAATAAACTGTTTCACAAGCTTATACATGGTGTATTTTTGCAGCGACATGGGCGACGACATCTTGTGTTTGCCGTTCATGTGGTGACACCGGTTGTTGTTTTTCATAAATACTGTTTCTTCTTTTTTCCTTTTAAATATCAATTTTTTAGCTCTACTGATCAGAGATCAGCAGAGCTTATGCCGTGGTGCGGCGTCCGTCATCCGTCTGTCCGTCTGTCTGTCCGTCCGTCTGTCCATAAACTTTTATTTGTAGCGACAACTCCTCTGAAACTACTGGATGGATATTCATGAAACTTTACAGAAATGTTGCCCATAAAGTCTAGTTGATCCTAGCAAAAATTCATGTTGATTTGAAATCCAAGATGGCCGCCAAAGCTAAAAATAGAGTTTTAAAATACAAGTTTGTAGCGACTACTTCTTGAAAACTATAAGTGATATTGATATGGAACTTTTTCTAAAATGATCAGCATGACATGATGTTGATCCTTGTCAAAAATCGTTTTGATTCAACGTTAAACATGGCTGCCAGCGGCCATCTCTGTTTACATAGAGTTATATAGTAAAAACTTGTAGCGACTACTCCTCTGAAACTACTTGACGGATTGTCATGAAACTTTACAGGAATGTTGCTCTTGATGTCTAATTGATCCTAGCAAAATTTCAGATCTGCCAGAAATTCAAGATGGCCGTCACAACTAAAAATAGATTTTTAAAAAATAAGTTTGTAGCGACTACTTCTTGAAAAATATAAGTGATATTGATATGGGACTTTTTCTAAAATGATCAGCATGACATGATGTTGATCCTTGTGGAAAATTATTTTGATTCGACGTTAAACATGGCTGCCAGTGGCCATCTATGGTTACATAGAGTTATATTGTAAAAACTTGTAGCGACTACTCCTCTGAAACTACTTGACGGATGTTCATGAAACTTCACAGGAATGTTGCTCTTGATGTCTAGTTGATCCTAGAAAAATTTCAGGTCGGCCGGAAATTTAAGATGGCCGCCACAGCTAAAAATAGATTTAAAATAAATAAGTTTGTAGCGACTACTTCTTCAAAACTATAAGAGATATTGATATGGGACTTTTTCTAAAATGATCAGTATGACATGATGTTGGTCCTTGTCGAAAATCGTTTTGATTTGACGTTAAACATGGCCACCAGCGGCCATCTTTGTTTACATAGAGTTATATAATGAAAACTTGTAGCGACTACTCCTCTGAAACTACTCGACGGATTTTCATGAAACTTCACAGGAATGTTGCTCGTAATGGCTAATTGATCCTAGCAAAATTTCAGGTCGGCCGGAAATTCAAGATGGCCGCCACGGTTAAAAATAGATTTTCAGAAAACAAGTCTGTAGCGACTACTTCCTGAAATTAAAATCAATCAGTAGAGCTTCAAGGTCATTGACCTCTTGTTTTCTTTTAAATTTCGATCTATTATGAGGTAAAAGCTTACTGTATATATCGTTTTTAAAACAGATTAATAAAACTGAAGCAACGGCAAAGCGTTAGCTCCTCCCATAAACTAGGTACCGCCCCTGACTCTGAGAAGAGTCCGATTATCAGACCGTGAGGAGAGTCAACGAACGTTTACCTTTCTAGAACTGATTTGGAACACCTGCTGTCATCCTTGTCTACTATAATAGCTGTCCAAGATTTTGTTCTGCACTTTATTTTAAACCCAAACATTAATGTTTATATATCGACCCTGACCCAAATGAAAGTCAATAAACGTGACAGGTTTATCGCTGACACAAAATTAACATATCTTTCAACCTTAGATAGACATACATGTATCTGTATACTTCTACAAGTGGGTAGATTGTAAGCCATATTAATTATACTAAGATCATATATCAGATTAAGGGCTATTGGTCAGCCATCTTTGAAAAAAAAAAATCCAAAATGGATGGGCTATGATTAATTGAAATTTTCAATGCCCATATTATAGGCATGAACATTGTCAATGATATAATAGATGACATTAATGCAACACTATTGATGTGAACATAATATCAGAAACAATATTTATTTGGCAAAAATATTGCCTTTTATATTCTAAAAGTTTAGTGCAGTTTTACTCTAAGATGTTTTGTTTTTATGTCAAATAAATTTGTCCATAGAATTGACATTTATCTAAAAATGGCACACGAGACATCATTTCTAAATAAAGTAAGCCACGTTATCACATCATCCAAAATTCGAAGTACACCATTGTTAAAAATGAAGATTTTCTTTATACGCCATGTGCCTTCAACAAACCCATGCAGGTGAATTGTAAATTGAAACATGCTGTATGGTGAAACATTCGGATAAACAGGTAATTTGATCGTATTCATGTTATTATTTAGTTTGTGATGTTTTTAGCTCGACTGTCCGTCCGTCCGAGTTAACAGGAGCGCCTTGTGTGTCTTTTTTTGTGTATAAAATATACTTGTCTGTCCGTCCATCTGTCTGTCCGTAAAGTTTTATTTGTAGCGACTACTCCTCTGAAACTACTCGATGGATATTCATGAAACTTCACAGAAATGTTGCCCATGAAGTCTAGTTGATCCTAGCAAAATGTCATGTTGATGTGAAATCCAAGGTGGCCGCCAAAGCTAAAAATAGATTTTTAAAATACAAGTTTGTAGCGACTACTTCTTGAAAACTATAAGTGATATTGATATTTGATTTTTTCTTAAATGATCAGCATGACATGATGTTGGTTCTTGTCAAAAATCGTTTTGATTCGACGTTAAACATGGCTGCCAGCGGCCATCTTTGTTTACATAGAGTTGCATAGTAAAAACTTGTAGCGACTACTCCTCTGAAACTACTTGGCGGATTTTCATGAAACTTTACAAGAATGTTGCTCTTGATGTGTAATTGATTCTAGCAAAATTTCAGATCGACCAGAAATTCAAGATGGCTGCCACAGCTAAAAATAGATTCTTAAAAAATAAGTTTGTAGCGACTGCTTCTTGAAAACTATAAGCGATATTGATATGAGACATTTTCTAAAATGATCAGCATGACATGATGTTGATCTGAGTCGAACATTATTTTGATTCGACGTTAAACATGGCTGCCAGTGGCCATCTTTATTTACATAGAGTTATATAGTAAAAACTTGTAGCGACTTCTCCTCTGAAACTACTTAACGGATGTTTATGAAACTTCACAGGAATGTTGCACTTGATGTCTAGTTGATCCTAGAAAAATTTCAGGCTGGCCGGAAATTCAAAATGGCCACCACGGCTAAAAATAGATTTAAAATAAATAAATATGTAGCGACTACTTCTTGAAAACTGTAAGTGATACTGATATGGGACATTTTCTAAAATGATCCGCATGACATGATGTTGATCCTTGTTAAAATTTATTTCGATGCGACTTTAAACATGGCCGCTAGCGGCCATCCTTGTTTACATAGATTTATATACTAAAAACTTGTAGCGACTACTCCTCTGAAACTACTTGGCAAATTTTTATGAAACTTCACAGGAATGTTGCTCTTGATGTCTAGTTGATCCTAGCACAATTTCAAGTCGGCCGGAAATTCAAGATGGCCACCACGGCTAAACATAGATTTTTAAAAACAAGTTTGTAGTGACTACTTCTTGAAAACTGTGAGTGATATTGATATGGGACTTTTTCTGGAATGATCAGCATGACAAGATGTTGATCCTTGTCGAAAATTATTTTGATTCGACATTAAACATGGCTGCCAGTGGCCATCTTTGTTTACCTAGAGTTATATAGTAAAAACTTCAACTTGTAGCGACTACTCCTCAGAAACTACTTGACAGTTTTTATGAAACTTCACAGGAATGCTGACCTAGCTATCAAAATCTATCAGTAGAGCTTCAAGGTCATTGACCTCTTGTTATAGGAATATAATAATAAATTACTCTTGTGTTGCCATGTTTCTATTCACAACAGTCATTCAGTTGTGTTTAATACATCCAAAAATATAGTTGCCATTTATAATAGTTTGACAATTAAAACCGGTCAGTGCCACCATACTATAGCATTGAGATTATTTTGAAAGTACATGCCATTGAAAGAATAGCTTGTTTTTTTTACAATGATTGACTGAAATTTGGATGATGAGATAACATGCCGTATTTAATTTAGAAATGATGTCTCGTGTGCCATTTTTAGATAAATGGACAATTCTATGGACAAATTTATTTAACAGAAAAAACAAAACATCTTAGAGTAAATTTTCACTAAACTTTTAGAATATAAAGGGCACTGTTTCTGCAAAATAAGTATTGTTTCTGATATGTTCACATCAATAGTGTTGCATTAATGTCATCTATTATATCATTGACAATGTTCATTCCTATAATATGCATTTGGATGAAAATTTCAATTAATCATACCCCATCCATTTTGGATTTTTTTTCAAAGATGGCTGACCAATAGTCCTTAAAAGGGTACAGTCCAGAATATTTTTTTACAATTGTAGATAACAATTATTCTTTTCTTTTTATTTCTGTATTTTCACAAATTTACTCTACTTTATTTACTGTTTTTCTAATATCATCTGCTTTAAAGTTATATAGTAAAATGGTAAACTTGACAAGCCAGTAGAATAAATACTGCTCAAACTTGAAATATCATCTCTTTATACTTGGTCCTATCAAAGCCTTCTTAAAGGGATACATTACATGTGTCAATCTTGAAGAATGTATCAAGCACTCATCTGACACCTCAACTTGTTAATCTAGTATCATTTTGATGTTAAAACTGCTTCCATCAAATTAAAGAAAAGGTAATGTAATGTTTTTCAGATTTTCTTCATTATTCTACCATAGGTTTAAATATATTATTTTTGCAATATAATCAACATACAGTAATATGCAAAACAGTTTGCTTTGAATTATTTATTTTTACTAATAATGTTTTTTAGCTCTACTGATCAGAGATCAGCAGAGCTTATGCCGTGGGACTTTTTCTAAAATGATCAGCATGACATGATGTTGGTCCTTGTCGAAAATCGTTTTGATTCGACGTTAAACATGGCTGCCAGTGGCCATCTTTGTTTACATAGAGTTATATAATGAAAACTTGTAGCGACTACTCCTCTGAAACTACTTGACGGATTTTCATAAAACTTCACAGGAATGTTGCTCTTGATGTCTAATTGATCCTAGCAAAATTTCAGGTCGGCCGGAAATTCAAGATGGCCGCCACGGCTAAAAAATTTCAAAATACAAGTTTGTAGCGACTACTTCTTGAAAACTATAAGTGATATTGATATGGGACTTTTTCTAAAATGATCAGCATGACATGATGTTGATCCTTGTCAAAAATCGTTTTGATTCAACGTTAAACATGGCTGCCAGCGGCCATCTTTGTTTACTTACAGTTATATAGTAAAAACTTGTAGCGACTACTCCTTTGAAACTACTTGACAGATTTTCATGAAACTTTACAGGAATGTTGCTCTTAATGTCTTATTGATCCTAGCAAAATTTCAGATCGGCCAGAAATTCAAGATGGCCGCCACAGCTAAAAATGTATTTTTATAAAAAGAAGTTGGTAGCGACTACGTCTTGAAAACTATAAGTGATATTGATATGGGACTTTTTGTAAAAGGATCAGCATGACATGATGGTTATCAGAATCAAACATTATTTTGATTCGACGTTAAACATGGCTGTCAGCGGCCATCTTTGTTTACATAGAGTTATATAATGAAAACTTGTAGCGACTATTCCTGTGAAACTACTTGACGGATTTTCATGAAACGTCACAGGAATGTTGCTCTTGATGTCTAATTGATCCTAGCAAAATTTCAGGTTGGCCGGAAATTCAAGATGGCCGCCACGGCTAAAAATATTTTTTCAAAAAACAAGTCTGTAGCGACTACTTCCTGAAATCAAAATCAATCAGTAGAGCTTCAAGGTCATTGACCTCATGTTTTTTATTGTTTTTTTTTACTTATAATGATTTTATTGTCTCGTCTTTTTAAAGGAAAAAGAGACATAGGTGTTGCTTTTCCAGCGGCGGCGATGAAGCCGAAGGCGTCAACATTCAAGTTTTGTGTTTAGGTCATTTTCTCACAAACTGTATACACTAGACCTTTCAAACTTTCCTTATAGTTGTATCTTGCGTGGTATCCTCATTTTTAGGTTCAACTTTTGCGTTTAGGTCACTTTTTCACAAACTGTATGCACTAGACCTTTAAACTTTGCTTATAGTTGTATCTTGAGTGGTACATCGCAATGTGACAAAGCAAATATGGAAGTGACCTTGACCCTCCAAGCAAAGGGCAGATTTATTAAGGGCATTGCTCGTTGGTTGCCTGGCCTCTTGTCATCTGTTCCACCTTAGTTACATCTACAACTTACAGCAGAACTGACCAACATCTCTTTTTCAGTCTGAAAACCGTCATCGTCTACAATATCAAACTGTTTCTTAGGGAGACGGTAAATGGACATTGGTGTTGTCTCTACAATTACCTCTGCTATAAGCTAGTTCTTCTCTCTCATCCGTTAATTAATCAGGGAGATATGATGCAACTTGGGAGAATTATCAGTCTTATAGGTCTTAAATCGTTTGCATTAAGAATATGCACTGCTGCTATGATTATTTGTAATGTGATATTAATAATTTAAAAGCTATGAATCTTTTATTTGAAAATTAAAAGAAAAAAGTAGGTGTCATTTAAATGTAGCTATATTTCATGTATTTGGTACTTGATTACCATTCAAGCTGAAGCAACGTGTGCAAGGATATTTTAATTCAACATGCCTGCTCTTCAATAATCGTTTTCTCTCATTTGAACCGTATAAACTGTGTACAAATCCGATGATTTTCTTGATTTGAAAAGTCGAGGCGAGGGACGGTTGATATTTGTACTTCTTCTTATAATTGAAAACATTTTATTACATGTACGATATAAAAATAAGCTATTTTTTATGAATAAATGTGTCTGTTGCTCTTAAACTTGCCATTGAGGCGTATTATGTATTTGAAAATAACACCAAGTATTTTTGCACATAAGTTTGGTTGAATTCCATTCAGCGGTTTAGGAGGAGATACGGTAACGGACGGACGGACAGACTAGTGGACAAACGTAGGCGATTTTAATATACCCTCAAAAATGTGGGTATACACATATAATATATCATTCTTGATGTCTTCCTAGGCAGAAACAGTATTAAGCAAATGCAGATGAAGTCTCTTACGCAAGGGCACAATTAATGTAGCGATGATATGAATCGAATCCACAACCCTTCGATCCCAAGTCGGACGCTCTACCACAACACTATGGCTCTCCACAATGATTATTTTTTTATTATTATTATTATATATTAAATAAGAGAGCAACTCAGCAATGTTGATTTCCTTTCTTAGAATATGTAAGACTGAAAGGATTACATTTAGAGACATATACTTAGCCAGTGACAAATAAATAACATGTGAAATGTTAATTCACAGCTATATTTTGATGCTGATACATATTTTAAAAATAAAATAATAAGTCATTGCTTTCTATATCTTCCAAATTTGAAGCCAGTATAATCAGAATTTCCAAGTTTGATATGCCCCAGCTGAAATCAGAAAAGTGTTTTGACTCACCCATGGGTATTTGGCATTCAGACTAGGATCATCTTTCAAAGGTGGATAGTTCTGTACCAACTTCTTTGCCATCTCATCAATATCCGATGCATTTGGTTCCTTGGCAGATCCAAGGAGTGGGTCTGTGACCTCATTGTAGCGACTGTGTTTCTTACAAGTCTGTTGCGCAGACCCTCGGTTATGGCACCACCGGTTTTTGCAGCATGTGCAAGATCAACATCAATAAAGATGGGGAATTCTACATGGTCTAAAACCATGATGGGAGAACTAACTGTCAAAGACCGGCCTTCTTTGTTCTTGGGTGTTGCGTGAAATGAGGGTGAACAAGCTCTAGAGCTCGTGCCTTGGGAACTGGAAGGCATCGATCCTCCATTGTCACGGCTGGGAGGAGCTACGGTTCGAGGAACTGTCGGAGTCTGTTATCTGTAAAGATACAAACGCAGCATATTCCTTAGGCTAGAAATCAATTGGATGAACAACCTATTTGCAGAATTCAACAACTCTTGGGCAGTATAATTCTTCTTGCTTCCATTGGCTTACCGAAAATCAAATTTTAAACACCAACATGCATGCTAAATGTCATTGAAATTGCTTTGATATATTTTAATTCGTTTTAGATGAGTAAACGCCACTTTAATGTTTAAACAGTACTGACATCTGAGCTTATATAGTGAATTTTTACAATACATTTTCTGCACAATTTCATATATACTTCTGTAAGTTCTGTATATATATATGCATGTATGGTTACTTTGAACAAAACTGATTATCACTCAGACCAGATATAAATTAGATAAAATATGAAACTTCTCATTGACTCCCAGACTCTTGGAATAGACTACCGGTAATCAACTTGGAAATCTGACTATTCACAAAAATTGGGAAGTGTCTCAGTTTCTCAACTGAATGGCAAACGGTGTAGATCCTATCCAGAACATATGGTATTTCAGATTTTCCTTACCTCACAAGAGTCATTAAAACTTTTAATTAGTTTCCATAATGTAAAGAATCGGGGTTCTGACATCAGATCATATATATCCAGCGTTTTTTTTCACCATTTTGGGAATGGGTCTGTGGCTGGTCAAATAATTTCCCTGTTTTTGTTGTCCCTGAAAATGTTTACAATGCTGATAAGTTCATTGTCATTTAGGGTTGCACCAGATTCTCTGCATATTCTAGAGTTTCCTGGCCCAGACGATTTCTGTTATTCGTCCTTTATTTAGTATTAACCCATCGCTCACTGAGGCGCTTGTTACATTGTAGAATATACTAGCGGTAAAGCGTTTCGATAACATACACACGGTAAAGCGTTTCTGCAACGCATAAACAACATGGCGTCGTCCTCGGGTGACGAGGCTGTGTTTTGCGTTTTAATTTACACAGAAAAGCAGAAGAAACGTACAACCCTGGCAAAAAACTTTATTAAGAAGATTAATCTAAAACAGACTGGGAAGATCTATTTCATCTGTGTATTGAGAATATCCCAGGAGAAAAATTGACTGAAAAACAACTTCGATTTGGGAATTTTTTAGTTGGAAATTGGGGAAAATGGTCAATTTTTTCAATTGGGAATGGGGCCGTTTATCGGACCCATTTATATAAGGTAAAAAAACGCTGATATCTTCCCTGCTGAGCGACTTCATGTCACTGCCACTCAATCCAGCTTCTGAAACAAACATGTAAATAATTAAAAATAATATTACTACCTAAGTCTCTCTATCGTTTCGACACGGTAGTAAATCAGCCTATATAGTCGTAATGGAGCAGCGCGGAAGTCTCACACGGCATCAATTATGGCATGAAATACTCAAAAGGATGTTTCTGGTTTATCAATAAATGACCTATTACATACCTACTACACTCGGCAAAAAAGTTCCGCACACTTGGGGTATTTGGGTAATTAAATGAAAACTGTATTTCATATGGATATGTTTTATGTATCATAATAAACAATAATTCAAACTTAACAAGTAGGCGAAAAGAGAATGAAAATCCATTCTTAGTAATCTTATGCAGGGGTCAAACCGCTTGGCTAATTTTGACCAAACTTCACATGGATGATCCTTAGATGAATGCTTTTTAGATTTGTTAAAATTAGGTCAGCGCTACATCCAAGATGGCTGCCATTACCATATATGGTCGAAACCTTAAAAAATCTTCTCCAGAACCGCTGGACAGATTTAAACAGTTTTCTTTTAAAATGATCGCCAACGCCTAGGCTATCAAGTTTATTCAAATAAAGTCCCCGGGGTCAAAAATGGCCGTGCCCCGGGGGTCCAAAGTTTGTATATTGAGGTTTTGCATGTTTTTCATATAGACATATAGGAACAATTCTTCTTCTCTGAAACCACAAGGCACAGAGTTCTCATGTATTACATGTAGCATCAGCTTATGGTCCTCTACTAAGTTTGTTCAAATGGTGACCCTGGGGTCAAATTTGACCCCTCCCCGGGGGTCACAGTTTTACATAGACTTATATAGGATTTTTTTTTAAAAAATCTTCTTCTCGGAAACTAGAACAGCCAGAGGTTTGATATTTTGCATTTACTATAAGCTTATGGTCCTTTACCAAGTTTGTTCAAATGGTGACCCTCGGGTCACATTTGGCCCCGCCCCAAGGGTCACATGTTTTACATAGACATGTACAGGGGAAAACTTAAAAAAATCGTCTTCTCTGAAACTGCAAGAGCCAGAGGTTTAATATTTTGCATTTGCATTTGCTATAAGCTTGTGGTCCTCTACCAAGTTTGTTCAAATGGTGACCCAGGGGTCACATTTGGCCCCACCCCGGGGGTCACAGTTTTACATAGGCTTGTATAGGGAAAAACTGAAAAAAATCTTCTTTGGAACCACATGGCACAGAGCTCTCATGCATTACATGTAGCATCAGCTTATGGTCCTCTACTAAGTTTGTTCAAATGGTGACCCTGGGGTCAAATTTGTCCCCGCCCCGAGGGTCACAGTTTTACATAGACTTATATAGGATTTTTTTTAAAAAAAATCTTCTTCTCGAAAACTAGAACAGCCAGAGGTTCGATATTTTATATTTATTATAAGCTTATGGTCCTTTACCAACTTTGTTCAAATGGTGACCCTGGGGTCACATTTGGCCCCACCCCAAGGGTCACATGTTTTACATTATGACATGTATAGGAAAAAAACTTAAAAAATCTTCTTCTCTGAAACTGCAAGAGCCAGAGGTTTAATATTTTGCTGTTGCTATAAGCTTATGGTCCTTTACCAATTTTGTTCAAATGGTGACCCTGGGGTCACATTTGGCCCCGCCCCGCTGGGGTCACAGTTGTACACAAATGCTTGTTTTTAAAAAAAATTAATTTCTTTATTTTTTATTATTTTTTTAGCTCGACTGATCAGAGATCAGCAGAGGTTATGCCGTGGTGCGGTGTCCGTCGTCCGTCTGTCCGTCCGTTTGTCTGTCTGTCCGTAAACTTTTTTTTATAGCGACAAGTTCTCTGAAACTACTGAATGGATTTTCATGAAACTTTACAGAAATGTTGCCCATGAAGTCTAGTTGATCATAGCAAAAATTCATGTTGATGTGAAATCCAAGATGGCCGCCAAATCTAAAAATAGGTTTTTAAAAAACAAGTTTGTAGCAACTACTTCTTGAAACTATAAGTGATATTGATATGGGACTTTTTCTAAAATGATCAGCATGACATGATGGTTATCCGAGTCGAACATTATTTTGATTCAACGTTAAACATGGCTGCCAGTGGCCATCTTTGTTTACATAGAGTTATATAATGAAAACTTGTAGCGACTACTCCTCTGAAACTAATTGACGGATTTTCATGAAACTTCACAGGAATGTTGCTCTTGATGTCTAATTGATCTTAGCAAAATTTCAGGTTGGCCGGAAATTCAAAATGGCCGCCATGGCTAAAAATAGATTTTCAAAATACAAGTTTGCAGCGACTACTTCTTGAAAACTTTAAGTGATATTGATATGGGACTTTTTCTAAAAATGATCAGCATGACATGATGTTGGTCCTTGTCAAAAATTGTTTTGATTCGATGTTAAACATGGCTGTCAGCGGCCATCTTTGTTTACATAGAGTTATATAATGAAAACTTGTAGCGACTACTCCTCTGAAACTACTTGACAGATTTTCATGAATCTTCAAAGGAATGTTGCTCTTGATGTCCAGCTGATCCTAGCAAAATATCAGGTCGGCCGGAAATTCAAGTTGGCCGCCACGGCTAAAAATAATTTTTCAAAAAACAAGTTTGAAGCGACTACTTCCTGAAATCAAAATCAATCAGTAGAGCTTCTTGTTATATATATTATTTTTTTTTAATTTTTTATTTTTTTTATTTTTTTTTTTTTTTATTAACATGGAAAACAAGCCAGATCGGACCAGTAATGGCGGAGTTATGGCTATATTTCGCCTCTTTAAGACGATAGTCACTCTCTTCATTGATGTCATAAGAGCCATATTAGCCTGTAGAGCGTCCACAGGCCCTCTTGGGTCTCTTGTTTGTCAATTCTTACACATAGCTATCTCCCCCCACATCCACCCCCGCCTCTCTCCCACCCCCCATCCCGCACCCCACTCAGAACTCGGATTTTTTTTTTTATTTATTTGTTTACATATTTCTGTGTAGTTTTGGTAAATTCTTACACATAGTTATGTTGTGCTCCCAACCCCAACCCACATTGTTGTAGCCTTGTTTTCTGATGGTATGTACTAGCTATAAATTTATTATTCTCTGAAAAATCGAATAGTCGAGCTGCGCTGTTCTCCGACAGCTCTTGTATGTAAACTATTATGTTTTATATATCATTTGAAAGGTCTTACAAATATAAGCAATCTGATACATTAATTATTTAAATCCATTATGCAATTAGGAAGTTATGCTGATTTGAAGTTTTTAGGAAATTAAAATTAAATCGATTCAGCCATTTCTGTACGAAAATAATACAGTTCTCGAAAAATGAGTATATTGTATGTAAAAGCTCCAAATCTGTAACACCATTTTAAGTAACAGAAATATGTTTTGTAACCAGTTACATATACATTACACACACATCTGTTCTAAACGAGAATGCGTAGGTCCCCAGCTGCATAGTCTTCATTAATCTTGTAACTATATATAGCAGTATCGCCAACGTATTTCACGTTATACCACTGCAGATATCCTGGTACTTGAACCATCCGACGGACGAGACATAGCAGAAGAGAACTGTAAAAAGTATTAACTCCTTATTATGTTATGGAATAAAAACAAAGAATAATTAATATTCATATTTTTGTGCATTGGATTTGTTATTGTGTATTAATTCATAAATTTTCTTAATTTATTACAAAGTAGCAGCTACTGTGGTCCAGTGAAAAGTTATAAGAATATTTTCAAAAAAAAAAGAAATTTATAATGTACACAATATAAATAAATAAAAAAACGTTAGTTTAAAAGGTGAAGACTAGTCTAGATATGGTAGCAACAATTACAACTTATCAATTTAAAGTACCTGAGATCTGAGCATGCGAGATCTTCTTTCCTACTATTATAGGACAGCCTTCATCAACAGTTTCTGGTTGTCTTGTAAACGCGTTTTTCACCAAAGATTTAACGTTGTCCGAGAGTTCATTTACTGACAGTTTTATCCGTGTGCCATCAACCACTTTCGAGAACATGTACACATTTTCCAAGGTCGGATCATTGTTTACTGACTGCATTAGGACATTTTTTCGGAAATGCAACTGTGATGTTAACGCATCTAATTTGTCCTTTTTAGTTTTCATATTAGCTAAGCGCTGATCTACTTCAGTTTCGGTTTGCCAAAGACTCCATATAAGAATGTTATCAGTCATATCAAGTTTTTTCTGTAGTTTCACTCCCTCTTTTCTTTGATTTTCTGCAAGCTGCTCACGGATTATCCGTCTCTGTCCAACTCTATTGCCTCTTTTCTGTCTTTAAATTTCAGCCTATATTTTCGTTCCTCTCTCATGAGAAGTAATTTCCTCTCGCTCCTGATCACTTTTATTCTCCAACCACTCAAGTGTTTTGTTATGACAGAACGAGATATACGCTTCAGCAGCAATTAATGTTGCATTTGGCTTTTCCCTAAGAAAGCGATCTAAAAAGCCAAATACTGACTCAGAGAATTTGTTATTCTTAGGTGTTGAATGAGTTTTTGATTTCATGTCTTGGGATGGATTATCCCACAAACCACCATCAAGATGATCCTTTAATAATTTCCTGACAACTCCTAGCAAAGATGGGATCATGATTTGTAAAATGATCATCACTTTGTCATCATGTTCGAATGGCCTCACTAAAGCTCTGTAGATTTCGGAACCGTTCAATTTGTTCTCATTAACAAAACTCAATAGAGACTCGCCGATAATGAATCTGTTGTAGTCTAAAGTTTCCATGTAATTCACTAGCTCTTTGTAATACGCTCCAATGTCCATGATATGTATGTCCGTGTTTTCATTTTGACACCACAATGGCACGGTAATTAATTGGGAAACTAGTCCAAGAGCTTTACACCCTGCCAAGTATTCGGGAACTTGCAGGTCACTTTTGACAGCTGTTAGAAGGCGATTGGAAGCACCAAATTCAAGGTATTTTCGCATCTCATCAGCTAAGAAGAATACACTTCCTGCACTTGAAAACAAGATGTTAAACCTATTGCCGTGGAAGCGCTCTAATGGTACACTTATCATGTTGTGTTGTTTCAGAAAATCCTTTATATACACACCAAACTGTCCGTGTACCCCACTTTTGTCGTCTCCCCCTCTAGCAAAAAGCCTTGCTGTCCGAATAAGTCTAGTAGACCCTGGTTCACTTGCCTTTAAGAAAGATTTATCGAATATTGGTTTTCATTTTGAAAAACACCTTTGTCATGCTGAATCAAAGACACAGATGCAGCATCGGCCATGTGCACAAGAAGGTGCAATGAACAGAAGAAATTGTTCAATTTATACAATGAACTTTGTTAGTTTTTACTTAATTCTTGCCAAGTGGTTTGCGTATATTTCTATTACCACTTCCTTTCTATAGTCTTCTAACAATGTATTGAATTTGACTTGAGTCGCAGCTCGATCTGACATTGTAGAAGAAATGTTCAATAGTATTTCTTTGGAAGCTTCTTTTTCGGTATTCTTTGATACATAATCAGTATCAGCTAAAATGACCTGAAGTGTACCAAGAACACTCTGCCCTGCTTTTGTGGACATCTCCCTTATGCCTAGCACCCATGTTTTACCCGATTCATCAGATGCATGCATTCCTTGGTACTTTCTCCCGAATTTAGAAGTTTCATCACTCAGCAGGCAGGTGTCCTTTTTTACAAAAAATTCATCATAAATATGTTTATGTGAAAGAATTAGCCTCTGTATATTCATACTGTTTACAGTACTTCTCTACGGAATTCTTGTTGGTTTTCTTTTAGCAAGCTTAAACACTGCAGAAATAAGTTAACTGTAGCTATGCTGCTAGAGGGCACTTTGCTTTGCAGCAATGAATACACACAGGATTGCATATCGCTACTAAAGCACTTCTTTCCCTCATCATAAGTTTTCACATTTTCATCAACCATTTCCCTTAACCACATATTTTCGGCATGGAGGTCCCTATTTTCTTCTTGTTTCTGTTCAAATGAAACTTTCAGTATGTTTACCTGTTCTTCAAGATCTGTAAGGTTGCGTTTCATTTTACTTTTTTCATTCTCTGCTTTAACAACCTGACTACCTTTGTAGGCGACTTTAAATCTTTGCAGTTTGAGTTGTTTACTTTTATTTTCGCAACTGTAAGTCAAGTAATCAACCCGTTTCTTCATAAGGGTCAAATCTTTTTCTGTAGATAAGAGTTTTGCTTTGAGGTTTAAATGACGACTTCGTCTGTTTGCGTGTTTGTTTTTGTGTTTTGTGGTTGACTGTCGTCCTTGAATGCTGCTTTCCCTGTCCGATATTTTTATCCTTCTTTTTTTTTTTGTTTGATTTCAGTTTTAGATTTTCTTTTTTTATTTCAATTAATTGTCCTACCACTTGTACCGCAGTTGCTGCATACGATTCAAGTTGAGTTCTATACAAAGACCTGGGTGCATTATCTTCCTCTGGGAAATACTGTCCATGCTTTTGTTTTAAACTGTCTGTTTCAGGTTCAAAAAGAAAAGTACTCTCAAATTCTTCAAGTTTTGATAGTCCTCCTACTCTACTTTTACTTTTTATTAAGTCTGTATGTGTAGCTGATAACCTCCTCATGCTTGTTCTCAAAGAGTTAGAATTAACATTTGGATGGCTTTTCAAAACTAAACTTACAGTATCTTGCAATTTGTTTTGTTTTAAATGTTGAAGAATTACCTTATTTGTTAAGTTACTGGACATGATTATGAACTATGACTAACACTAATCTAACTTAAACTCTCCTGTTACAGGTGTTTGGGTGTATTTTGTGTCAGGTTCCATACTTTCTTTCTTCTCAATAAATGCCTATTTAAACCATAATTCTCGCGTGATGAGTGAGGTATAATTTGTTTGTGCTTGTTTGCTTCTGTACTATTTACAAATTAGTCTTAGGGATGATATAGATTATAGTAAATTTGCAAATATGTATATGAAGACGTATATGAATGCTTTCATGTTTACCTGGTGTTGGTGGAATTATGTCCTCCTCTCCTGAGGCTGATTCCTCATCAGAAATAATTATTAACTGGAAAACAAATAAACTTTCACTTTGTCTTTGAATGAAGTTTGAGTTGACTTAGCCTGTTTCCAAATGTCATGGCATTTTTATTTTATTTATGGTAAATTCAAAAACTTTTTTTTTTTAACTCAAACTCAAAATATTCTAGTCTATAGAGTCTACACAATTACCAAAATCAATATCTGATTTTATATAATCTAAATGCACACCCAAGGGCCAAACAAAATTTCATTGCAATTTGAGTGGGTGGGGTAAGCATCGTTTTTGTTCCTTCAGCATCTTGTAAAATTATCAATTGCTTTATAAGCCTATACAATTACACTAAATATATTAATATTTCACAGTTATACCATATTTATTAAATAAATACCACCGTATAAGCTATTTTTGCAATACAATCGTGTTTTTATTAAAACCGAAAGTATACCGGAAGTGTATCAAAGCCCAATAATCCATACTAAAGGGAAGTTATTTGAAAGTGCAGAAATGACCGTACCCCCGTATGGTGGTCTCGCGCTAAAAGGCGCTATTGTGGATTACTTTCGGCGGGTGTTTGCATGATTGTTCATAAAATAACTAACATTTTGACATATGAACGCTGATGAACGGTGGATGGCTTGTTATATTAAAGTCATGACAGAGTTAGGCCATATGAAACGCACAAAAACCTGCAGAATTCGCTTTTTTTTTGTTTCTGGTAAAATACTGACCTCTTCGGCAAACATTGTAGATCACGTGGTGATGAAATCATGTAACAGACCTTTCAATTGGTTGAAAAAAACAATTTTTTCAGGGGAAACCCCGTGCACCTTGCGAGTCAAAATGGAGGACACTCAGGTGTTCCATCGGTAACAGCGCGATTCCAAAATGAAATTTTTCATTGTTTGCGGCCGTTTTCAACCACACATTTGGCAGCAATCGATAGAACAGTATTTTATATACAAATTTATTAAGCATGGCATAATTTCCATATAGATTTTATTGCGAAATAAACATGTTGTAACTCTTATATTTTCAATGGCGGCAGATAGGGAAATGTATAATAGCCGAACCTCTGCCATGTGTCATGGTTAGAACTGCACATATTCTCTACCTGTACATTAAATTCATGAATAACTTCATTTAACTGTGCAATGTGTTCATGATCATCATAGCCCAGATGCTTATTTCTACTCCTCAATAACACACTGGAAACTACCAGTTGGACATATGGATTACTACTCCTCAGTAACACACTGGAAACTACCAGTTGGGCATGTGGATTACTACTCCTCAATAACACACTGGAAAATACCAGTTGGACAGTAACACACTGGAAACTACCAGTTGGACATGTGGATATTACTACTCCTCAGTAACACACTGGAAACTACCAGTTGGACATGTGGATTTGTGTTTGCAATATCACAACATAATTTTCTCATTTTCTGCAACAATTGTTTCCAAGGAGTAGTAGAAAAATATCTTCAATGTAGACCCCACTTTTGGAAACCACAGAAGTAGTTTTTTCCACATAAGAGTCTTAAATGCTAAGTATAGACATTCATCTTGAAAACGATTGCTAAATATAATGGCCAATCAAATATTCTTGTACAAATACTAGTCGCAGCAAGACAACATACATAAGTGATCCCTTACGTTCCATGAGTTTTCACAAGACACAAAAATTAACACAAATAACAAAACAACACAATTACCACACCATGCACATGCATTGCACAATGTTTTTTTTCTGAAAATAACAATACAAAAATTTAATTGAACCTTCTGTTGAATTACACTCACTTAACAGGCAGTTCAATAAAATTTCTCATCTGTATTTAATAAAACACAGTTTATTTCCTCTAGCCTTATTATTGGGAAAAAAAAGTCTTATTATTGAAAAATGTGTTTTTTAACGATAAGACAAAACAAAAACTGTGTTCTTGAATAAAATCCAAACTTAATACATAATCGAAAGGCAAACAGCACACAAGCAACCATTGTTCTTAAAATGGTCTGTGTCAATAAAGAATGCATCCACAGTGTTTTTCAACCCTTTCATTTTATTTGATGACTTTGGAATTGTTAGTAATCATAAGAAAAATCCTATGATATAATGGCTAAAATGGCTCTTATAAAAATAGGGAAGTGACATATATCCATTTTGTCGATGTTGTCTATTCCCCTTCATCTTTTACACTTATTTCCTTTTTTGTGCTGTCCCTCAGTTACGGCACTGCTATGGTCTTGTAATTTGATGTTATACACAATATTTTATAGAGGATGCATACACGCATCCACTTCTGTTATAAAAATGTCCCGGCATTGCTATGGTCTTGTGATTTGATGTTATACACACTATTTTATAGAGGATGCATACACACATCCACTTCTGTTATAAAATATGAAGCACTTGGAGGATTATTGACACACTAGTTGCATCACCGGCAATGAAACATTAAATATGTTATGCGACACAATTTCATTGAAAGAAACTTTAATAATCACAGTGGAGAAGCTACGAAACAATTCGCAAATGCTATCAACACTCTTGGTAAAGATCAAGCCAAACAGAAAGGCACTAGATCACTAACAAGAAAAGGGTTAACAAACAGACGAGCAACTTACAATGTAAACTCTGGTATTAAAAAATGAAAATAATGATGATGAACATGATTTATGGAAACTATTATGTGCTGAGAATCTTCATCTCCAATTCAAGGTATTCAGTTCCTAGCTACCAGTGCACGAATTCTTTGTCCTGTAGGGAATGACAGTTGACTTTGTATTTTTGTCCATCTGTACCAACCCTGGGTCTCGGTATGTTTCGGAATGTATTTATCACACAACAAGTTCAAAACAACCCAAAGGAAAAGAACAGAAAAGGATATGAACCACACAATCCAACATGAATCCCACACTTTACTAATGTGTGGGAAACCTAACAGCAGAAAATCTGAGATTAAAAGAAAATTCTAGGTTACCAGCTCAGTTGAACAATTTAAAATACTGACGTTTTTTTACATAACAAGACAATCATTGGTGCGTCCCTTGGAATAAACACAGTATATATTTTATCAAACAACTAGTGTGAAAACAACCCCTTGGCCATAACTTGTAAACCATTGACATCCCCACCCTATAACCATACACTTAATGGGCAAGAACAGACAGATATACAACCATCCAACCAACATCCATCCAACAACTCTCACTTGTTCTTCATCTTCTACACCCATTAAGTCATCCGTATAGAGATTTGAACACCTGGTCCTGCACAATGAGTTGAATAGTATGTATTTATCTACTTCTCTTCCAGTCAAACAGACTTCTTCTCCGGCAGTAGTTCCCCATGTTCTTGTTTGTCATTATCTAACTCATTCTGCAGTTCAGCAAGTTCATCTTCATGCCAATGCTGAATGGTAATACTGTTACCTTAAAGTAATGTCCGAATTATCCCTAGCCAATAGCATTCGGACATTACTTTAAGGTACAAGTGTCACCGTAGAAAAATGTCCTGGCAATCACACATACTTTCCATACACAATTTGTACTTAAAGCAAATGTAACGACACAGCCAAACAATCTTTAATATTGCAAGTTCTGAAACACTTGGAAAACAGTGAAAGAATTATCAAAATCGGATAATAAACAAAGAAGATATGATCATTTGTAGGTTCAGTTGAACCGGATATGGAAGCTGCCATTTTGAGAGCTATGACATCACAGTTCTAAATGACCATATATGGAATATTTGAAATATGAAAATTTACTGATATATAGGAAAAAAGTGACAGCAACTTTATGAAAAAAATGTATAATTAATGGCAATAATGCTTTATATGAGCAGTAAAGGATTTTGCATTCCTGTGTAGTGATTTTCTTTGCTTTAAATGATATTTATCCATATTCCACATACGGAAATTATGATCATACTTCTGAAAATGGTGGCTCCCATATCCGTTTTAGAACAACCTTCAAATGGTCATATCTTTTTTGTTTATCATCCGATTTTGATAATTCTTTCACCTTTTTCCAAGTATTTTAGAAGTCTCAGTAACAGAGCTTGTTTGGCAGTGATGCTACATTCCCTTTAATACTACTAAATACTTGACCCTGAGGGTCTTCACAATGATGAAAAAAGTGCCCCCTTGTAAATGCTGATTGATGTTTTAAGTCATTCCTTATGTAGGTCTCTGTAAAATTGATGTAAACACATGATCTTTTTCGTCTGCTATATACATGCAAATCACTACTTGCAAGAGACTTCCGTGCTCCGCTGTCTCTATATACGTGCAAATAACTACTTGCACGAGACTTCTGTGCGCCACTGTCTCTATATACATGCAAATCACTACTTGCACGAGACTTTTGTGTGCCGCTGTCTCTATATACATGCAAATCACTATTTGCACGAGACTTTCGTGTGCCGCTGTCTCTATATACATGCAAATCACTACTTGCACGAGACTTCCGTGCGCCGCTGTCTCTATATACATGCAAATCACTACTTGCACGAGACTTCTGTGCGCCACTGTCTCTATATATTCTTGTATACGTTTAAAGAAACTCAACTTTCTTGAGTTTTGATTATTGTTAGTCGCTAAACAGTTGCATAAGATTTACTCTACTTCTTTCAGTTAAAACACATTGAACTTTAACATCTTTAGAAATTCAAAAAAATATGAAGTGTTGCATTTTTAAATGTACTGAGTCTACATTTCGTAAATATTGTTACATACGATTCTGTAATATTGGTCTTCGTTGTGTTTTTTTAAACATAATAAAACAACTATCTACTCTTCTTGTTATCAAATTGGAAAGTTCATCTCGGTTGATAGTTCCCTATTTCGAGTCAGAAGTCATTTTTTTCGAAGAATATTAGTAGCTACTATTAGGCCAGATAGGCCCATGCCTATACATTAATTTGAAAAATGAAAAAAATAAATTGAAAAGTCAAACAATGCAATCAAAACTGAAGCCAGAAGGGGTTGGGGTTAAGGTAAAAAAAAATTATTTTTTTTTTACATTGTAGGTAATTAAACTTTACCAAAACAAGAAATATAAAAAGATCGGACGGGGAAAGTAGCATTCAAGGAGGACAATCAACCACAAATCAAATGTTAATTCTCAGAAAAACTGTTCTGTCAGATAAAGGCGCGTAGCTGCCTATACGCGAGTACGCGGCTGAATCCACATGATTCTGACAAAAGCACCTCAGAACGCCCAGAATGCACCAGATTGCACCATTGTTTTCAAACTTTTACGTGGGGGCATGCCCCCGGACCCCCCTAGCACAATTATGAATCCACATGAATAGAGGGGTAGCTACGCCCCTGAGATATATGCCAAAATGCACCATTGCATAGCTAAGTCAAAAAAAAAAAAAGCCGTGGGAGCCCCCTAGTTTGTCGGGCCTATTTATGCATGTCAGAAGAAACTTCATTGTCATTAGTTCCCTTTTTCGGGTCAATAGTATTCAGTTGGAAGAATAGTTTAAGTCCATTGACATCAAGACAATTAGATAGTTTATAATACTTATGATTGTAATAAATTATTAATGTTGACATTGTATGATAATATAGTTGTAGTAAAAGAGTACGAGAGTGGACCTTTAAGTTATTTCTGTTGACATTATTTTTGATGACCTATATGTAATAAATATGTATGCATGATATAATGGTATACATGATATAATGGTAAATTAATAAATTATTATTTTCGACATATATAATTATATGATTTTAAATTAATAAATGACTGTTTTGGACATGTATGCATTTATATGATAATATCATTGTAATAAATTATTATTGTTGACATACAGATGAATAAGATAATATAATTGTAATACCTTATTATTGTTGACATACAGATGAATAAGATAATATGATTGTAATACATTATTATTGTTGACATACAGATGAATAAGATAATATGATTGTAATACCTTATTATTGTTGACAGATAATATGATTGTAATACATTATTATTGTTGACATACAGATGAATAAGATAATATAATTGTAATAAATTATTATGGTTGACATACAGATGAATAAGATAATATAATTGTAATACCTTATTATTGTTGACATACAGATGAATAAGATAATATAATTGTAATACATTATTATTGTTGACATACAGATGAATAAGATAATATAATTGTAATACCTTATTATGGTTGACATACAGATGAATAAGATAATATAATTGTAATACCTTATTATGGTTGACATGCAGATGAATAAGATAATATGATTGTAATACATTATTATTGTTGACATGCAGATATATAAGATAATGTGATTGTAATACCTTATTATTGTTGACAAGCAGATGAATAAGATAATATGATTGTAATACATTATTATTGTTGACATGCAGATGAATAAGATAATATGATTGTAATACCTTATTATTGTTGACATGCAGATGAATAAGATAATATGATTGTAATACATTATTATTGTTGACATACAGATGAATAAGATAATATAATTGTAATACATTATTATTGTTGACATACAGATGAATAAGATAATACCTTATTATTGTTGACATGCAGATGAATAAGATAATATGATTGTAATACATTATTATTGTTGACATACAGATGAATAAGATAATATAATTGTAATACATTATTATTGTTGACATACAGATGAATAAGATAATATAATTGTAATACATTATTATTGTTGACATACAGGTGAATAAGATAATATAATTGTAATACATTATTATTGTTAACATGCAGATGAATAAGATACTATAATTGTAATACATTATTATTTTTTATGACATAAGTGTAAAAAATTATGATTTGGACACAAATATGATCGTAAATTAATTATTGTTTTTGCCATATGCTTCTCAAAGTTTGCTAAGCACCAAGATTTCAGTTCGACATTTACGGTGGCTGGTTTTACCAACTGCATAAAACTCTATATTTTTTTCATGATTCATATGAAATAATTATTGTATTGTCAAAACTTGATCAGAAAACAATTTTCTTGTGTATTGACATGTAAAAATAGTTCCGCGCAGTATTTGGGGTCAAAGGCGAAAAGTGTTTGGTGCTTAGCAATCTGTGAGTAGTATATATATATATATATGATTCTATGATTTTAATAAATTACCCTGTGCGGTTGACCCCTCAGTTTGTCACGCTTATGATTAGCCTTAACACTTAACCCGATATGCACCACTATAATAGCCTTTGCGTTCTATTGTAAACCCGTAACTCGCTGGCTGATCAGGGTTTATAATGTCTGCTGATCAGTCATTTTACCCAAAACACCCCTTTGTCACATAAATGGTATGGTCTTATTCAAAGGAAGAACAGTCCATTATATATATGTAGCGGGTTAAGGGTTAATATAAGAATGTAGGATCAAGCCTTGTAGTGAAAATATAGTCTTACATGAGTGCTCATTTATTATTGACTAGAGAATAAAAAGAAAACTACTGTTTGTTAAATATCCCTTTGTATTAGTAGGGACTGTAGATAGACATGAACTAAAATGGTCCTGGTATTAGTGATACATTTTAAGTTTATATATTGATGAAACTGGATATATATTTATGAAACTGGATATATTAATACAGTTTCATATGAAAATCTTGTCATCTTCATGGCCTCTACTCCGCTTACATTTTTATACAGATTTCAACCAAACTTGCTGTTTTTGCATATCCTAAAAACGTTCCGGTTCATTGTTATATTCTAGAGTTATGGCACTTTGGTGATTTTAACATAGGGAAAACTTGATGTCATGGGCTCGTATTCATCAAGCAACTTAAATAGAAAATATTACTTCAGTCAAAATTGAAGATTTTTACATATTTTCAAATATCATTATTAACCTGTCAGCGACACTATAGAGCAGCTTTTTTAAGATAATTGTTTAGCTATGGGTTGTATTAATCCATAGCATTCTAACACTGTAAAGAAGAAGTCTTAAAACAATAGTAAAAGTTGTTTAAAAAATTGAAAATTTTGACTTAAGATATTGCTAAGCAGCTTCAGAAATACGGACCCAGTTTGATAAGACTTCACACAAATGTTCACCATAATGAGACTATATATTATGTGGTGTCCAATACCTACTTTCTTATCTATAAAAGGCTTTAAGTCTACATGAGATGTACCATTTAAATCAGGCAGGGTGCCTTTGTGTCTTAGCTCTGCAAGCAAAACAATGGCAATTAGTGTATTAATAAAGTCATTTAGACTGAAACTTCATTTTCAGCCTTTTCTGCTGCTGTTTTACCTGATAAAAATTATTTGTGGTTGAGGCCATTTTAGGGGGGCAGGTACAAAATGAAAATGTAAACTATACTAGTTACACCTGGTGTTTACTAGTCACATCTGATTAAGATGCCATTGCTATGTATCAGGTTTACTCTTCTCGTGACAGGTAACCATAATTATACACTCAGTACACTTGAAAACGCAACACTTGGTATTTCTTTTGAATTTCTAGAGATGTTCTAGATGTTAAAGTTAAATGTTTTTAACTGAAAGTAGTTGATCTAATCTTATGCAATTTTTAATCGCCATATGTTAACTTTTTCGGCAAAGAGACTTGTGTACTAACTTAAATACAATCTTGATTTGAACAAACAAACAGTGGCTGAAAATAACAGAAAATCAAAAATGTTGCGTTTTCAAAGGTACTGAGTATATAAGTTGTTTCCTTCTGATTCTGTACATTTAAATTGTTTACATTGAAAAAAGTTACGGATGGCGGGAGCTGTACAGTACTGGTTCTACCCAGGAAAAGTCGGTGGTCCGCCTCCACCACAAAAAATTGCTCGTCATATATAACCTTGCATGTGTTAAAAATGACGTAAAACACCATACAAAACAAAACATTGAAAAACGTATGTATACTATAACATGATAATAAAACTGAGTTATTTTAAATTTATTAATTTGTTTTATTTATTGTCTTCCAGTTTATGAAATTGTATAGTTATTATTAGTATACTCCCGTTTTAAAAACAGTACTATGGTATGGGGTTGTCTGTCTGTACATACGTCCGTTCACTTTTGTATTCCGCACAATAACTCCAAAAGTGTGAGACCCACCCTCGTGAAACTTCATAGGTACATTGCCCTAGGCGAGAGGAGGAACTCTATTGTTTTGGGGGCCAGTAAGTCAAAGTTCAAGGTCACATTGACCTTATATGGAAATATGCATTTCTCATAGTAACTTCAAAACCGTAAAATCTACACTCATAAGGTACATTGCCCTAGGTGAGAGGAAGAGCCCTATTGCTTTTGGGGTTGATAGGTCAAAGGTCAAGGTCACAATCACCTTATATGGAAATATGAGTTCTGCATAATAATTTCAAAACCGTTACACCTACACTCATAAAACATCATAGGTACATTGCCCTGGTGTGAGGAGGAGCCCTATTGCTTTTGTGGCCAGTAGGTTTAAGGTCAAGGTCACAGTGACCTTATATGGAAATTGCCTTCCACACAAAAACTTCAAACTTGTAACATCTACACTCATAACACTTCAGAGGTACATTACCCTATATAAAAAATGCATTCCTCATGATAAGTTCAAAATTGAAATACCTACACTTATAAAACGTTATACATACATTGCCCTTGCTGAGTGGAGAACGTTATACATACATTGCCCTTGCTGAGTGGAGATAAAACGTTATACATACATTGCCCTTGCTGAGTGGAGAACGTTGTACATACATTGCCCTTGCTGAGTGGAGAACGTTATACATACATTGCCCTTGCTGAGTAGAGAACGTTATACATACATTGCCCTTGCTGAGTGGAGAAACCTAATATGTTTGGGGTCAGTAAGTCAGAGGTTCAAGGTATCACATTATATACATTATTGTTTCAGGTGTCGTCTCGCTCATATCACTAGAGCAGTGGCAGAAAAACAATAACATGGCTCCAGCGTAAATGTCTACAATAGAATTTGCAGCAACTCTGCAGTTCAGGTTGAGAAGGTTCTAGGCCCGTTCTCAATATTTTATCTCGATGTACATGGAGCCTGGCATGTTCATTCCTGTTAGGCACCATATAACCTTTCATGTGTTGGTGCGCCTTAAAACCTCAGTTCAATTCAATTTATATGAAAAAAAGAATTCTGCATGATAACTTAAAAACCGTAACACCTACACTCATGAAATTTCATAGGTTGATCATCCTTGTTGAAAGCAGGAACCCTATTGCTTTTGGTGTCAAATTTCAAGGTCACTGACCTTATATGAAAATATGGATTCCACATGTTATTTTCAAATTATATGGAAATATGAATTCCACATGATAACGTCAAATCCGTAATAGCTACACTCATGAAACTTTATAGGTTCATCGACCTTATTGATAGCAGAAACCCAATTTCTTTTGGGCCTAGTAGATCAAGGTCGCAGTGACCTTATATGGAATTATGTATTCTGCACAATAAATTCAAAACCGTAACACCTACACTCATAGGTACATTGCCCTAGGTGAAAGGAGGAACCCTATTGCTTTGGTGCCATTAGGTCAAAGGTCAAGGTCACCTTATATGGAAATCGGCATTCCATCTGATAACTTTAAACCATAATCAGGGTTCAAATTTACACTTAGTTACTTGCTAAATGCAAATAGAATTTTGCAGATTGCAGGTAGAAAATAGTTGCACTTGCTATTTTTTTCAAGAAATAAAAGAAACCCACTAGGTCTCCATCTACATTTATTCACTGAAAATTATTTAAATAGATGGATATAAGTAAGTATAATTATACCTTATTACATTCCTGCATCCTGGCTGAGTTTGAAAATGTCATTACTTATATATAAAGCAATTCTTCTAAATCAATCGAGGTTTTAAATTATCAGTGCAAGTACATGTTATAATATAAATATAAATATGATTGTGCAAGTACATGTTATAATATAAATATAAATATGATTATATATAAGGGTATAGATATAAAAATCGAACAGGAAAAGTAGCATTCAAGGACGACAGAAACAAAGAACAACTTTAAAGGTGCAAGTAGAAAACCTAGCAAGTGGATAAACAATATTAAATATGAGACCTGCATAATATCCACACTTATGAAACTTTATATGTACGTTGCCTTTGGTGAGAGGAGGAACCCTATTGATTATGTTTCAGTGAGTCAAAGATCAAGGTGGCCATGACCTTAAATTTGATCCCTGCATAATACCCACATGAAACTTTATATGTACATTGCCTTTGGTGAAAGGAGGAAACCTATTGATTATGTTTCATTGAGTCAAAGGTCAAGGTGACCATGACCTTATATGGACATAGGCATTCCTCGCGATAAGTTCAAAACTATAACTCCCACACTCAAGAAATTGGATAGGTATATTGACTTCGGTCATTTGGTCAAAGGTCAAGTTCATCGTGACATTTTATTGAAATATTCATTCCGCACAATAAATTCACAACCATAACACCTACACTCATGAAACTTCATAATATTTATCAAGAAGGAAATATTTCTAAAGATCCTAATATTGACATTTTTTCTATATTTTCTCTTCGAATGCGTAAATCTAGGTCTCATGGTCTCTGGCGTAATGGTTACATCAAACGTAAATCGCGTGTAATTATTTCTGTCGCTGATTTACATACTATTTCAAACAGTCTGGAAAGCACTCTATGCTTTCACGGCTTACTTCTTTGTCCATTTCTTCACTAAAGTTGATCGAAGAGAAAGCCGACAAAATTTTCATTCGTACAGATCCCTTGTATAATACTGCTTCCATAGTTCAAAGCTACAAACTTGTTCTCTGACCCCATATTGAAAAGGAGTCTGATCACGTCAGGCGTTTTTTAAAACTACTATATATTAATAAAGGTATTGATTTCATTGGCATGCCTAGTATTTTTCGAGATACTCATGTAGTTGATTCTATCCCAAAATATTAAACAAATTCCGAAAGTCCTGTAATTTGTTATAAGTATAAAAAGCCTATTAACAATATTATTTTCCAACTACAACAAAATAGTTTCTAACCTTGATATAGTACATAATACTCCTAAGGAATGTCAATGCAACACATCAACATTTTGCTATGCTCCAGCACCGGTAATTTTGATATTGTTGATAAACGTATTCGGCATTTGTTTTCGAAAGGTCCTAAATATAGATTACCTTCAACTATTTATTTTAATGCCTGTCGTGCCCAGATCGCCCACTCCATTGAAGATTTTAGTATTAAATCGTGTCGTAGAGAAGATGCGGACCCGAACTCGCTTTCTACTTGGAAAAGTCAATTCTTAATTTTTTTAGATACACGTATTACCTTTTATAATGCTAACCCCTCTTTACTTCCTCCGAGACTAGCTTTTCCTTTCGTAATTTAAAATCGGGAATTCAGGAATTTCATAATAAATTTGTTTTAGTTCCTGCAGATAAAGCAGCTAATAATGTAATTATTGTTTGACGCCTACATTACGTCAATGTTTTATCTCTGGAACTCGGCAGCACCAATTCGTATACTCCAGTTAATTCTACTGAGGATGATGTTGTTTCCGCACATATCACTCGGTGCACTACTTTCAAGGCTGATGTAAACGATAAGCAAAATAAACTGCCTACCATGTACTGGATTCCTAAATTACATAAAAATCCGTATAAGGCTCGCTTTATTTCGAATTCTAGTGCCTGCACCACCACAGACATCGTCAAACTTTTAACTTATTGTCTAACAGCCGTTAAAGATCACGTTAAACTAAACTGTGATAAAACATGAAAACTCTGGGATTAATTTATTTGGTCTATAAAAAATTCAGGAGACGTTCTTGATAAAATTTTCAATAAAGGTCAAGTTTCATCAATAAGCACTTATGACTTCTCTACACTATATACAACCTTACCACATCACCTTATTAAAGACAAGCTAATTTCTCAAACAATAATTACATTATTAGCTGCTTTATCTGCAGGAACTAAAATAAATTTATTATGAAATTCCTGAATTCCCGACTTTAAATTACGAAAGGAAAACCTAGGTCTCGGAGGTAGTAAAGAGGGGTTCGCATTATAAAAGTTAATACATGTATCTATAATTTTAAGAATTGACTTTTTCGAAGTAGAAAGCGAGTTTGGGTCCACATGTTCTCTACGACACCATTTTATGCTAAAAACTTCAATGGAGTGGGCGATCTAGGCACGACAGGCATTAAAATCAATAGTTGAAGGTAATCTACATTTAGGACCTTTCGAAAACAAATGCCGAATACGTTTATCAACAATATCAAAATTACCAGTGATGACATGACCTGCTGGAGCATAGCAAAATTTTGATGTGTTGCATTCACATTCCTTAGGAGTATTTTGTACTATATCAAGGTCAGAAACTATTTTGTTGTAGTTGAAAATAATATTTCTTATAGACTTTTTATACTTATAACATTTTTTAAATATTTTGGGAGAGAATCAACTACATGAGTATCCCGAAAAATACTAGGCATGTCAATGAAATCAATACCTTTATTAATATATAGTAGTTTTAGAAAATGCCTGACGTGATCAGACTCCTTGTCAATATGGGGTCGGAGAACATGTTGTGTGTAGCTTTGAACTATGGAAGCAGTGTTATACAAGGGATCTGTACGAATGAAAATTTTGTCGGCTACCTCGTCGATCAACTTTAGTGAAGAAATGGACAAAAAGGTAAGCCGTGAAAGCATAGAGTGCTTTCCACACTGTTTAAACATAGTATGTAAATCAGCGACAGAAATAATTACACGCGATTTACGTTTGATGTTACCATTACGCCTAAGACCATGAGACCTAGATTTACGCCTTCGAATAGAAAATATAGAAAAAATGTCAATATTAGGATCTTTAGAATATTTCCTTCTTAATAAATATTGTCATTAAGGCCGAGTGGATAAGATCCTTGTCGAAAATTATTTTGATTCGACATTAAACATGGCTGACAGTGGCCATCTTTGTTTACCTAGTTATATAGTAAAAACTTTAACTTGTAGCTACTACTCCTCCGAAACTTTTTTATGAAACTTCACAGGAATGCTGATCTAGCTATCAAAATCTATCAGTAAAGTTTCAAGGTCATTGACCTCTTGTTTTGTATTATATTTACACGAGCATACACTCAACAAAATTCCTAATCGGTCACCTCAATAAATTGTAATTAAAACAAATAATAAATTCAATTTCGTGAATTTATTGATGGCATAAGAAAGCGGAATTCGTTACAAATCAACAAACAAAATTTCATTTCAAACAAATAAAGAGTGAATGAATAAGGCGACCCGGTAATTCGAAAGTCACAAAATCATGTTAATTGACGTCTGTGGTATGTTAATAACGTGTGTGCCCTCCATCGGCAGCAATCACAGCTCGACAACGACTCCTCATTGATACAATGTATCTGTGAAGATACTGCTGACGGATATTTCTCCAAACGCGGTTGACGTCCCGCTCCAATTCCCGTAGATTTAGCTGCTGAAGATGGGCCCGTATAAGTCACAGACATGCTTGATTGGGTTTAGGTCAGGCTTTTAGCAGGAAAAGGGATGACTCGTATGTTATTGGCCTGTAACATTGTCAATGTTGCTCTGGCGACATGGCACGGAGCGTTGTCTTGGACGAGTTGCATGCCACGGTTTGCAGCAATGTGTGGTATAAGAACAGGTTGAATGATGTCCGTCTGATGTCGTCGTGCATTCATGTTGCCTTGTATGGACACGATCGGTGTTTTGGGGTGCATCGAAATACCCGCCCATATTATAATGGATCCTCCCCCGAACTGGTCCGCCTCAAGAACACAGTTGGCGCTGTTTCTCTTACCACGTCGGCGATAAATGCGTTTGCGGCCGTCGGCACAACGCAATGTAATCCTTGTCTCGTCGACGAAAACAACATTCGCCCAGTCGGCCCTGGTGAACCGTAAATGTCGCCTAACCCAAGCTAACCGAGCTTGGCGGTGTGTTCTCGTTAAGATAGGACCTTTCCGAGGTCGACGGCATCGAATTCCGACGTCACGTAACCGGTTATATATGGTTTGTGTTGATACATGACGTCCTTGAGTCCCCGTCGTATGCCTAGATGTCGTTGTAGCTGGTACAAAACGACCACGGAGATGTGATACGATCTTGTATCTGTCCTGCCGTTGTGTTGTCACCCTCTGTTTGAACCGTCGGGGTCGATCAGCCACACGTCCGGTTTGGTGGAATTTCGCCCAAAGAGTTTAGATGGTGGATAGCCGCCGATTGAAGGTTCTTGCCACCTGAAATAAAGTTAAAAACGGACACAGTCACCAAAATAATAGCTACAAATAAATTATATCGATATTCTTTTGAAATTTCAAAAAAATAAAACTCACCTGCCGTAAAGGTGTTCGGCCTGTAACATTCCCACAGCTCGGCCGCGTTCCTCTTGTGTAATTCTCGCCATGGTATGTGTTTTCAAGTAGGAAAATCATCAGCAATGAAAAAAGTGTACATGAACACGTGCATATTGGTGTCCATGTCTTGCACGTGCAAAATGTGCTATATTAGTCAACATGCCTAACACGGTTAATTTGACCGCGAGCCGGCCAGAAATAAATCAATAATTAGCTGCAGTACCTATTCGAATATCGATATGTGAAATTTCGTTTGAATACATGCATTATTATAAATATAGTAATACAATATAAACTGACCGATTAGGAATTTTGTTGAGTGTATTTGTGTTTTACTTATATTGCCTATTGGTGCTGCCTTGTTGGTTAGAGATTAGATCATGGCGGGGATTTCTTTTTTTACAGTGTCCTGTTTTAATGGGATAAAGTAGGGTAAGTGTGTTTGGTGCACCCTAGAACCGGTTTAAACCCCCAGTGGCCTACTTTGCCACTGACCGTTCCAAGGCGGTAGCCCTATTGTCAAACCTTTTGTGTTTGTGATGTCGTTTGCTTTTATTATAACGTTTGCCTTCTTGCTTGTCTGTTTGCATGTTTGTTTCTGTGTTTTGTGGTTGACTGTGGTTGACTGTGGTTGACTGTCCTCCTTGAATGCTACTTTCCCTGTCCGATCTTTTTATATTTCTTCATTGCCGTTGGTGAGAGAAATTATCGTATTTCATTGGGGTTAGCATGTCAATGGTCAAGGTCTCTATGAACTTATGTGGTAATATACATTCTGGAAATAGGCATTCCTCGCGATAACTTCAATACTATATCTCCCACACTCAAGATAGTGCATAGGTGTACTAGTATTGACTTCGGTCATTTGGTCAAAGGTCAAGTTCATCGTTATTTTATATTGAAATATGCATTCCGCACAAAAACTTCACAACCGTAACACCTACACTCATGAAACTTTATAGATACATTGCCCGAGGTGAGAGAAAGTATCAAATTCCATTGGGGTTAGCAGGTCAATGGTCAGCGTCGCTACGACCTTGTGTGGTAATATACATTCTGCGCGATAACATCAAAACAATTACACCCCCACTGGTGAAACTTCCTTTGTGCATTTACTTTGGTAAGACAAAAAAACGTATTGTCTTTGGGGTACGTTGGCCAAATGTCAAGGTCACAATGACCTTATATGGAAATACACATTCCGCCACCAACACTCCACTTGTGAAAGTTTATAAATTGCTTTTGGTAAGAGGAGGAGCCCTATTGCTTTCGGGCTTAGAAGGAGAAAGTCAAGGTCACCACGCCCTCATATGGACATACACATTGCAAATGACAATCCCGGAAATATGACTTGTAACTATTATACCTACAGTTTTGAAACTTTACAGAAATAGTACACATGTTAAAACAACAACCCCTTTTGACTTTAAACTTAGAAGGTCAGATGTCAAGGTCAAGGTGACCTGATCGTTACAAATTAATGCCAGCTGTTATTCACGAACTATTTGATATACAGTCTTGAAACTTGATACAAATAGTGCTCTTGGTTAAACAACATTTTTTTTGTTAGAAGATCAAAGGTAAGGGTTATATTGACCTCTCACTTAGGAAATGATGTTAACATAAAAACTTTAGGAAACGGGCTGATAATGTACCGTTAGGCGGCGCTTTTGTTTTAGCTGTTGTCTTGCCTGTAATATTCTCCACCATAACTGAGAAGCTGAATCCAAAGTTTCATCTCAATAATGAAAAATATTACTTATTAACTTGGGGGTCAGTAGGTCAAACGGCAAAGTCACCATTACCTTAAATTCATATGCATTTCACACAATAATCTGCGAATTATAACATTCATGTTGATGCAACTGCCCAAGGTTGCCTTTACACCCTTAACCCTCTACATATATATAATGAACTGTTCTTTCTTTGAATTAATACCATTCCATTTATGTGACAAAGGGATATTTTGGGAATGACTGATCAGCAGCCGGACATTGTAAACCCTGATCAGCCTATTCGAAATCTGTATAACCAAAACGCTACTCCATCCGGGTTACCGTTGCCATAAACTTCGTAAAACCTTTGCAAAATTTTATCATCGTAACCCTGATCTTTTTTCCAAATATAAAATTAATTTTAGAACTCTTCTGCGGCAAGGACTATCACAACCTGACTTCTAATGTGACGTGATTTACAAACTTGGTAAGATCCTTGACCATGGTCAGGGTCGCTATGAGCTTATGTGTTAATATATATTCTGCGTGATAACATAAATACTATAACATCTCTACTAGTCACACTTTGCATGTGCATTGACGTTGTTAAGAGAAAGAATTTTATTGTCTTTGGGCTCCGTAGGCCAAATGTCAAGGTCGCCATGATCTTATATTGAAATACACTTTCCGCCAAATAACTGTGAAACCGCAACACGCACACTTGTGAAACTTTATAGATACATTGTTTTGGTCAGAGGAGGAACACTGTTGCTTTTGGGATCACTAGGTCAAAGGTCAATGTCACCAGTACTTATTCCAAGTAATAACTCCAGAAATATAATACATACACTCATGAAACTTTGTATATACAATGCCCTTGGTGAGAGGAGAACCCCTCATATGGACATACACATTGCAAATTACAATCCCGGAAATATGATACCCACACTTATTAAACTTCATCGGTGCATTGTCCTTGGTCAGAGGAGGAAGTATATTGCCTTTGGGTTCAGTAGGTCATAAAGGTCACATTGAATTGACAATGACTGAATCTTGAGACATTTTCCTCACTGTAACTTGTAACTATTAGATCGACAGTTTTGAAACTTTACAGAAATAGTACCCATGTTAAAACAACAACCCCTATTGACTTTAAACTTAGAAGGTCAGATGTCAAGGTCAGGGAGACCTGATCATGATAAATTCCTTCCCAACTATTTGATATACAGTCTTAAAACTTCATATAAATAGTATTCTTGGTTAAACAACATCCCCTGACAGGTTGTTTTTTCATTAGAAGATCAAACGTAAGGGTTATATTGATTTGACATCTAGGAAATTTGTTAAACATAAAAACTTTAGGAAACGCGCGTATAATGCCCCATTAGGCGGCGCTCTTGTTTTACCTTTTGTTTTGCCTCCATAATAACTGAGAAGCTGAAATGAAAAATTATCCTTGGAAGTTACCACATCCAAAAAGGAAGGTACAGTTATAACCTGTTAGTTTACCCCCTCCAAACGAAATTTAAGGGTTCTTATACTGGAATCACCTTGTCTGTCCGTCTGCCCATGGACAAGAAGTGTCGATTCTTACGGATGGCGGGAGGAGTACAGTACAGTACCCGGAAAAAGTGGGTGGGGTGCCTCTACCACAGAAAAATCGACCGTCATATATAACCTTACATGTTTTTAAAATGACGTAAAACAGCATAAAAACTGCCCATGGACAAGTGTATTCTTCGTGAAAACTTGTCCATCCTCACTACGGTATAAACCTAGGCTCATGCATCTTCATAGATTATACCTTGCCGTTGCTGACAGGAGGGAACCTATTACTTTGTGGGTCAATGTAACCTTTACTTTATATTCATTGCATTTCACACAATAATCTCCGAATTATAACACTCAGGTTAATGCAACTGCCCAAGGTTGCCTTAACACCCGCTACATATATATAATGGACTGATGTTTCTTTGAATTAAGACCATTCCATTTGTGTTACCCGCAGGCTGATCTGGGTTTACAATGGACGCAGAGGCTATTATAGCCGTGCTTAGCGGTTTAAACGCTAAACTGTATTTTAGTATTCGCAGTAACTGTAGAAATATAACACCCAGACTTTTCATAAATATATTGCCATTAACGATAAGAGGAACCGAATTTTGAAGTCAATAGGTCCAAGGTCATTATTGCAATGGCCTAGTTATGCCATTTACGCATTCCACGCGATTACTCTCGGAGTATAACGCCTAGTGAATGTCATAGGTATATTGTCCGTGGCGACACGTGTACTACTATTACTTTTTGGATCAGATGGTCAACGGTCAATGTTACCATGACTACCATGACCTAGTAGGCATATACGTAATCTGCACAAAAGTATAACTCCTAGGCTCCTTAAACGACATATGTTCATTGCCATTGGCGACTTCAAGAACCCCATTCCTGTTGGGGTGAGCAGGTCAAGATTGCCATCGCGTGATGAGCATAGGAATGTAGGCCTGAATGAATACTGACGCCTAAATTATAAACCCCGTGCACTGCGGTTGTTTTATTGGCTCGATTGTTCAAAGGTAGGATGCCTCCTTGTCCATCGTCTGTTAGTAATAGTTGATATATTTGGTACAGTAGGTTTAGTGTCAAGGTCACCATGATCTGATCATAAAATATTGACAGCACGATAACTTCAATCGTTGAAGCCACGGCACTTAGCAAGATCAACATTTCTTGATGACAGGACCTAGATTTTGGTATCAAAGTTCAAGTTCACTATGTCCCGACATCAGCATGAAACCTCTTCAAGTTTTTTAGTCACACGTGTGAGAGGAGAACTCCTATTTATTTGTGGGTCAATAAATTAATCGATGTCCACGGTGGAGAACCTAGACGATTACTACTTGAAATGTAACAGCGTCCCCACCTACTATCTGATAGTTTTACGGATGCTAGCGGACAAAAAATATACGAAAAACAACTGTAAGTGGTTTGTAATAAACTATAACAACTGTTAATGTTTCCGGAACATATATACTTGCTTCGACGGAACGCTAAAATGATTATACTAATTAAATCATGATGATTTTGTTCAAAACAAAGTCCTTTGTTCTGAGATGACCGAAAAAGTTATAGAAAATGCTTGCACATGTTACTAAGTGTTGCAATTTTACGTCAGTTTATAAAATCGGTTATGCGTATTAGCGCAGATTAGCACGCAAAGGGGTGTTTTTACACTGTTGTTAATAATGTATTGTATATTAAAAATGACGTTTTTACTCGGACTCACTGGGATACGGTTGCTAACAAAAACAGGCACCGGGTGCTTTATGAATTGGGCTACGGTTATTGTCGAAAAACAGGTACCGGATGCTATATGAATTGGGCTACGGTTACTGTCGATACTGTCGAAAACAGGCACCGGTTGTTATATGGATTGGACTACGGTTACTTTCGAAAACAGGCACCGGTTGCTATATGAATTGGGCTATGGTTACTGTCGAAAACAGGCACCGGATGTTATATGCATTGGGCTACAGTTACTGTCGAAAACAGGCACCGGTTGTTATATGGATTGGGCTACGGTTACTGTCGAAAACAGGCACCGGATGCTTTATAAATTGGGCTATGGTTATTGTCGAAAACAGGCACCGGTTGTTATATGAATTGGGCTACGGTTACTGTCGATACTGTCGAAAACAGGCACCGGTTGTTATATGGATTGGACTACGGTTACTTTCGAAAACAGGCACCGGTTGTTATATGGATTGGGCTACGGTTACTGTCGAAAACAGGCACCGGATGTTATATGCATTGGGCTACGGTTACTGTCGAAAACAGGCACCGCTTGTTATATGGATTGGACTACGGTTACTGTCGAAAACAGGCACCGGATGCTTTATAAATTGGGCTATGGTTATTGTCGAAAACAGGCACCGGTTGTTATATGAATTGGGTTACGGTACTGTCGGTACTGTTGAAAACAGACACCGGTTATTATATGAATTGGGCTACGGTTATTGTCGGTACTGTCGAAAACAGGCACCGGTTGTTATATGGATTGGGCTACAGTTACTGTTGAAAACAGACACCGGTTGTTATATGAATTGGGCTACGGTTATTGTCGGTACTGTCGAAAACAGGCACCGGTTGTTATATGGATTGGGCTACAGTTACTGTTGAAAACAGGCACCGGATGCTTTATAAATTGGGCTATGGTTATTGTCGAAAACAGGCACCGGTTGTTATATGGATTGGGCTACGGTTACTGTCAAAAACAGGCACCGGTTGTTATATGCATTGGGCTATGGTTACTGTCGAAAACAGGCACCGGTTGTTATATGGATTGGGCTACGGTTATTGTCGAAAACAGGCACCGGATGCTTTATAAATTGGGCTATGGTTATTGTCGAAAACAGGCACCGGTTGTTATATGAATTGGGCTACGGTACTGTCGAAACTGTCGAAAAAAGACACCGGTTGTTATATGAATTGGGCTACGATTATTGTCGGTACTGTCGAAAACAGACACCGGTTGTTATATGAATTGGGCTACGGTACTGTCGTTACTGTCGAAAACAGGCACCGTTTGCAATATGAACTGGGCTACGGTTACTGTCGATACTGTCAAAAACAGGCACCGGTTGTTAAATGAATTGTCTGTACAGATGTATTAAGGTATTATATGTATCATTAACTGAAATAATACAAAACGTTTAATGTTAATTGTTATAAATACAAATCAATATATAGATATATTTGGGTATTATATGCGTTGTTCATTTTATGTTTATATATATATGTTTCAGTTCCTATCAGTTTATTTTATGTTTATTTATATGTTTCAGTTCCTATCCAAGTTGATGATAACAAATGGTACGTGTCATTTTGTGCAATCTAGAGATTCTTTAAAATCGTTGAGCACGTAATTATAGTGTGTTCTTAAAACCAGGAAGGCCATTTGGCTTATTTTTCCATGTACTAGTACTATTATGGTTATAAAATGTAAATAATATTACGTTTGAACTGGTTTCCACGATGGGAAATGTGTATAAATTGTAGTTTGTTTTCTTTGCATTAAATAGTTATCCCCCTTATTTGTAAATTAGCCATTTATACATAATTACAATGGGCAATAACTCTCATTTAAATGAAGACAGATTAATAATGATTCTTGTATTCTGCACTTTTTCTCATTGCCCTCTATCATTGTGAGAAAGTTGATTGAAGTCCCATTAGTAGTATATCAGTTATGGAGGGTACACGAATTATCAGTATAAAATTACAAAGGCAATAACACTAAATTAAATGATGACAGAGTTATGGTTCTTGCCCGCTGCACTTCCTCTCATTGTCCGCTGTCATATTTTTTATTGTTATGGAGCGGACACGAATTGTAAGTATACAATTACAAAGGGTAATACATATAATTTAAATGAATACGGATTATAGTTTTTACATTCTGCACTTCCTCTCATTGTCATCTATCATTAAGTGAAATTTGAATGCAGTCGCATTAGTAGTTTTCCAGCGGACACGAATTATAAGTATAGATTACAAAGGACAATAACTCTAACTTACAACAAGACAGGATTATGGTTCTTGCACTCTGCACGTCCTCTCATTGTGTAAGATTTCATAAGTAGTCCCATTAGTAGTAGTTTTTAAGTTGTGGGACGGACAAGAAATGTGACGGATGTACGTACGGATGGATGGATGGGGATGGATGGATGGATGGATGGAAGGAACGACGGATGGATGGATGGCATTACTATATCCCACTTCGGACGGGGATTTAAAACAAAAACGCAAAGTAATCTGTGTTTTTCTTTCGTACAGTAACTACAAAATAACCGGTCCTAACTTTCAACATTTTCCCCTTTTTCCTATAGTAACTGTAGCCAATTTAAAACACATTCACCTTGTTTAACTACCTCCAATACGTTTTAAACATATTAAGTACAATTCTAAATCAGAGATATTTTGTTATAGGTACATTGATATTGATGTTTAAATTTGCAAAAACGTTCAAAATGTAAATCTGTGAAGACTGTCATTAGCGTGAGTTTGTTTGTTTGTTTGTATGGTATTTTACGTCATTTTCAACACATGTTCGGTTAGTTATTCTAAAGCTCCAGTATTGCTTTGTGGAAAAAAGTTGCGGAATTATATTTCTTAAACGCTGTAATGTTCCGTGCACGAGACGTGTTCGTATACTTACACGCTCATTTGACTACTTATGGGATGGCGAGTTGTCCGCCATACGTCCGTTAAGTTTTGCCTCGTTTACACGGCAGGGCCTTCATTTTTCTACCGATATTTACCAAACTTTAACAGATTGTTAATATCAATGAACGCTCCGACAAGTTTGAAAACCAGCTGTATCTGATTAGGGACACCCCCTTACGTTATTAAAAAAAACAATATTTTGCCTCGTTAAGGCGATAGGGCCTTTATTTTTCATCCGATTTTTACCAAACTTGACCAGATTGTTGATATCAATGAAAGCTCGGACGAGTTCGATAACCAGCCATTAACAGCGGCGTTATGGCCCTTAATTCAGTTAAAATTGCTATATATTGCCTCGTTAACGCGATAGGGCCTTCATTTTTCATCCGATTTTTGCAGGTATTTTAAGTACCAAGAAGGGTGAAAATATCGGACGGGGAAAGCAGCATTCAAGGACGACAGTCAACCACAAAACACAAAAACAAACACGCAAACAGACAAACGAAAAGGCAAAAGTAATAAAAAATGCAAACGACATCACAAACACAAAAGGGTTGACAAAAGGGCTACCGCCTTGGAGCGGTCAGTGGCAAAGTAGGCCACTGGGGGTTTAAACCGGTTCTAGGGTGCACCAAACCTCAGACTTACCCTACTGTCATCCCATAAAAACAGGACAGTGTAAATAAAGAAATCCCCGCCATGATCTAAACTCTAACCAACAAGGCAGCATCAATAGGCAATATAAGTAAATCACAAATATGCTCGTGTAAATATAATACAAAAAAACAATAGCCTAGAAAGCCACAATGAAGGTACTCAATGACTTGGCAGAAGCCTGAGCAGTAAGAGAACACACCATTAAGGGCACGACAAGAAAGAACATGGACAAACATCAAACGCCACCGTCCCAATGGGCTTTAGGTAGGCGTCATCATAGGGTCCACAGCCTGTCCGGTCATCGTACAATTAAAGAGGAAAGCATAGTGGCGAACTGTAAAAGGGTCCACCACCAAGCATGCAGTACGTTGCAAAATGATAGGGTCATAACCTCTTTTGATAAACTTTTTAACAAGTTTAACAAAGATAGTATGAAAGTGATCATGACCAAGAATCTTACGAAGTTTATAAATCACATCACCATAAAAGTCAGGTTGTGATAGTCCTTGTCGCAGAAGAGTCCTTAAATTACATTTATATTTGGAAACAAGATCAAGGTTACGATAATAAAATTTTGCAAAGGTTTTACGAAGTTTATGGTAACGGTAACCCTGATTGAGTAACTTTTTAGTTATACAAAGATTACGAATATTAAAGTCTTCAACTCGAGTAGAAGCTCTAGAAAAACGAATAAGTTGAGACAGATACACCCCATAAGAAGTTACTCGGGGAACATCCCCATCCAAGTGGGGATAATTAACAATGTCAAAATTAAAATCATCTCTCTTGTCATAGATTTTGCTAATTATTTTACCATTTTCAATCGAGAGATCTAAATCAAGAGAAGAAGCGTTATTATCAGATATATGTTCTTTATTAAGCCGAAGTTCTTTAGGATAAATATTATGAACCATAGTTGGAAAGAAAGGGTTGTCAATGTTCAGTATGTCATCCAGATACCGAGAGGTGTCATTAAAAGCTTCAATAACATCTGCCTGGGTATCTGGTGAAAGACTCAACACGAAATCCCTTTCATAGCAAAATAAAAACAAATCTGCGACAAGTGGTGCACAGTTCGTACCCATAGGGATACCAACAATTTGTCTATAAACGGTGGTACCATACCTGACGAAAATATTATCTAATAGGAAGATGAGTGCTTCACAAACTTCATAGCAAGTCCACATAGTATAATTGTCTAAACTGCCGTTAGTGAAAAACGCTTTAATATTATTACATGCCAAAAATGTAGTATTTTCTCTAGCGAATGTTTTTTGAATAAGAGAAATTAGCTTGTCTTTAATAAGATGATGTGGTAAGGTTGTATATAGTGTAGAGAAGTCATAAGTACTTATTGATGAAAGTTGACCTTTATTGAAAATGTTATCAAGAACGTCTCCTGAATTTTTTATAGACCAAAATAAATTAATCCCAGAGTTTTCATAAGTTTTATCACACCAAGCCTAGTTGTACATATTCACTGTGTTCCGGTTGCATGATTTGGCGGAGTTATAGCCTTTTAAAGGTTTTAATACAAACACTTTGTCTGGACTAGTCCTCCTGAATCCCTTGCCACATTTCAAAGGAACCTTTTAGGCATGATCAGTACCAGTTATAGTTGTCGTCGCCTTGTTCCGGTTGAATGGTTTTTGGTGGCCCTTTAAAGTTTTAAATACACAAATGTTGTCTGGACTAGTTCTCCTAGACGTCTAACTGGATTTCAACGAAACTTTGCATATAGGCCTATTGTCGGTATCAAGCTTAGTTGTGTATATCATCACCGTGCTGTGGTTGAAAGATATGGCCCTTTAAAGGTTTCAATACACAATCTTTGTCAGGACTAGTTGAACCTCTAGCCGGATTTCATTGAAACTGGACAAGGAAGATCAGTATCAAGCCTAGTTGTTCATATCATTGCCTTGTTGCCGTCGAATGATTTTTGGCGGAGTTATGACCCTTTAAATAGTTTAATACACAAACTTTCTCCCGATGAATTCTATCAAATGTTTTTTTAAGTTAACAAAAGCACAAAAGAATCTCCCTTTTTCATTTAATATTGTATGCACAATAGCATTTAAAACGAACATGGCGTCAATTGTCGAGCGTCTCTTCCGAAAATCAAATTGAGCATCACTCAATATATTATTATTCTCGGCCCATTTGACTAACATATTGTTCTGCCTGTAAATATATTAGAAAAACAGCTTAGCAAAGTTATGCCTCTGTGATTATTGAAATCTTTCGGATTACCTTTATTAACTTCTCTCTGACCACTTATCAGGAAAATAACCTGAATTTAATAAAGCATTAAATATATCAACAAGATGCACTGACAAAATATAAATAGTTTCAATGAAATATTCGTTGAGTAGTGATCAGTAGAAAAAGCTTTATTCTTTTTTAAAGCTTTAATAACAATTTCTACTTCTGAAATAGTTATCGGCTTATCTAGGCCATCATAAATACAATCAGACGAATCAAAATCAGTATCCGTGCAGAACTGCTCGGTTTCATTATAGCGAACGCTAGCGAAATCTCGCTGTATTTTAGAAACATATTCCAACAAGTCAACAATCAATATATTACAAGGGTGTTTACGTTTTTAGCTCTACTGGCCAATGTCCAGGAGGGACAATGCGATCACTTTTCGTCCGTCGTCCGTCCGTCTATATGTTAGCAATTTTATAAAATCGACATCTCCTCTGAAAGCGCTTGAAGGATTTTGATGAAATTTCATCACAATGTTACCTGTGAGGGCCCCTCTCAGATTTGTGTTTTTCGCGGCCGCCAGTCATCCATGATGGCCGGCATGGCTAAAAACTAGGTTAAATTTAAGGAAATTTCAAACGACATCTCCTCCAAATCCACTTATTCCATTCTACTGAAATATCATATACATGTTCATTGGTTTGGCCTCTAACAAGTGTGTGTTTTTCGTTATCGTCGAATAATCAAAATGGCCACCACGGCGACCCAAAGTTTACATAGAGTTATATAGGAAAAGTTTGAAAATGACACTTTCTCTGAAACTGCTTGAAGGATCTTGATGAAACTTAATCGCCATGATCTTTGGGATAGTCCCTCTCAGATTTGTGTTTTTCGCGGCCGCCAGTCATCCAAGATGTCCACCATGTCTAAAACTAGGTCAAATGTAAGAAAATTTCAAACAACAAGCCCTCCAAAAACATTTATTCCATTCTTGTGAAATATCATAAACATGTTTCTTGGGTTGGCCTCTATCAAGTTTGTGTTTTTCGTTATTGTCGAATAATCATAATGGCCACCACGTCAACCGAAAGTTTACATAGAGTTATATAGGAAAAGGCTAAAAATGACATCTTCTATGAAACCGGTTGAAGGATTTTGATGAAACTTAATCACAATGATCTTTGGGATAGTCCTCCTCAGATTTATGTTTTTCGCGGTCGTCAGTTATCCAAAATGGCCACCATGGCTAAAATAAGGTAAAATTTAAAGAGATTTCAAACGTCATCTCCTCCGAAACCACTTAATCCATTCCAGTGAAATATCATATACATGTTCCTTGGGTTGGCCTCTATCAGATTTGTGTTTTTTTGTTATCGTCGAAAAATCAAAATGGCCACCACGTCAGCCCAAAATGTATAGAGTTATATAGGAAAAGGCTCAAATTGACATCTTCTCTGAAACCTCTTGAAGGATTTTGCTGAAACTTTATCACAATGATCTTTGGGATAGAGTGCCACAGATTTATGTTTTCAGCAGCCGCCAGTTGTCCAAGATAGCCACCATGGCTAAAACTAAGTCAAATTTAAGGAAATTTCAAACGACATCTCCTCCGAAACCACTTAATCCATTCCAGAGAAATATGATATACATGTTCCTTGGGTTGCCCTCTATCAAATTTGTGTTTTTCGTTATCCTCGAATGATCAAAATGGTTGCCATGCTGACCCAAGATTTACATAGAGTTATATAGGAAAAGGTTAAATATGAAATCTTCTCTGAAACCTTTTGAAGGATTTTGTTGAAACTTTATCACAATGATGGCGTCTATAAGTTTGTGTTTTTTGCTTTCTTGCAATAATCAAAATGGCCGCCGTGGCGACCCAAAGTGCATATAGGAAAAGGCTAAATATGACATATTTACCTCTTGGGCCTCTTGTTTAGAAAAGAGCTTCCAAAAAATCATTTTGGCTTTGAATGTCTTAATTTCTCAAGTTCTTTTTTCTTGTTGTATTCATAATTTCTTTCATTTGTTTTTTCATTTTTATTAATCGCTTGTATGTTACACAGATTAATACTATTTTTACTAATCTTGCATCTATTAAAAACGTTCACTGCGTTTACATACAACCTCTTTCCCTCGCTGCACTCCGCGTCAAACCAATCTACTTTCTTACTTGACAACTTCAATGTAAAGTGGAACAATGAACACAGAAATGCCTTCCGAGCTTCCACAGTTTAATAATCTGCTATTCAATATCGTAACTTATAGTATAGAACGATGCAAATACTTTGTTAAATAATTTCACAATTATAATTCGAGAGGTGGCAGATCCATTATTTAAAAAACAAACATATATACTCATAGTTTAAGGATCGAAACAGGGAGGTATTCTCGCGAAAGACTAGAAAGGAATGAAAGGATTTGTCAAATATGTAACACTAACGATATTGAGGACAAGTTCCATTTTACCGTAATACGCCCTGCTTATAATACAATCGAAAATAAATATGTCAAACGATATTACATACAAAGGCCAAGCATGTTTAAATGTATTGCTTTCCTTCAGTTATCAAACAAACAGAATTTTATTAAATAAAGGATAAATAAGAATAAAGGCATATTAAATCATTACCGGCTGAAACAGAAAATGATTTTTCATCTACAACCACCAGTGAGGAAATGGATCCGCAACTACATAATAGTTTTATTCCAAATAATGGAAGTGTTTTTAAAAAATCTAACTCTAACATGGAGACCAAAAAGTTGGGCAGTTTGAGTGTTCTTTATACTAATGTTGACTGTTTAACTAAAGAAAAAAACTGATCTCTTAACATTAATAGATTCCAATTATTATGATATTAGTGCATTTGCGAAATATTACCAAAACACTCAACCATAGTACAATGTGAAGAATTCTTCCAACTCGAAGGATATGATATGCATATCTCAGACCTAAACTCAGGAAGAGGGATAGTGCTATATACAAAAACTGCATTAAATTCAATCCTAGTTGAAGTTGACACTCTTTACAAGGAATCAATTTGGTGTGAAGTAAATCTCCATAATACTGACAAAATGATAATAGGTTGTGTATATAGAAGTCCCAACAGTGATAATGGGAATAATCTCAAACTGCCTGGTCTTTTTGGTCATGTGCTAAATGACAAGTACTCCCACGTGTTGATAATGGGAGATTTTAACTATAAGGAAATAAAATGGAATGAGATTATAACTACATGTGGGGAAGAGCATCCTGCAAATGTTTTTCTTGAATGTATCAGTTTCAACAAGTTGTTGAACCAATTAGATTTAGAGCTGACGATGAACCATCAATTTTGGACCTCGTCTTAACGAATGAGGAAAACATGATAGAATCAATCAAATATAACCTCAGTTTAGGAAATAACCCTTTAATAGACAAAAACACAATAAAAGTCATTAGGATAAAGCATAGGATATGGACTATATATAAGCATTGTAAAAATGAAAACAACTACAAAGATTACAAAATTGCTGGAAATAATGTAGTGTATGAACTTAAAGATGCAAATATGATTATGAAAAGGATCTGGCATCAAAAATTAAAACGGACGATTAACTATTTTGGAAGTATGTAAGGTCTACTACTAAAACCAAAATATCGGTTTGCAAGTTAGAGAAACCCAATGGAGAAATAACAAGGAGTGATAAGGAAAAGGCAGAAACATTAAATAATCACTTTACCTCGGTCTTTACCAAAGAAAACATTTAAACGATTCCGACTATGGAGGAAAAACCAAACATAACTAGGCTAACCAATATAAATATCACAGAAGAAAAGATTAACAAAATTCTAAATAATATCAAGTCATCGAAATCCCAGGGACCTGACAACCTGCATCCAAGGGTATTTAAAGAGTGTGCAAATACACTGACAGTACCCTCTACACAACTAATTAAAAAATCTATGGAACAAGGGAAATTACCTGATATTTGGAAGACTGCCAATGTGACTGCAGTCTTTAAATCTGGAAAAAAAACTAAACCAGAGAACTATCGACCAATTAGTCTGACACCGATAACATGTAGAATCATGGAAAAGATTGTTACAGTGGAATTAGTCTACCATCTCATTAGGTATCTTCTTCATCAACATGGTTTAACGCGGGGCTGCTCCTGTATTACTCAGTTGTTGGAGTGTATAGATGATTGGTCGACAAGCAATCGACAATGGGCAGAAGTAGATGTCATCTATCTTGACTTCAAAACGGCTTTTGACAAAGTCCCCCATAAAAGTTTACTTAGTAAAGTTAAAAAAAGTAAAAATATAGGGTCCTATAGAAACCTCAGCGTCCGAGCGCAAAAGCATCGTAGGTCCTCACTGTACCTACGATTACGATTAGCACTGTACTGCAAACAAGGACTTGAAAATACAATGAAAGAGACACACAAAAAAAAGAAAGGGTGGTGAATACAGGGTTACCGACTTGGAACGGTCAGTAGGCAATAAGGCCCACTGGTTAGCTTGAATCGATTTTATATGCGCACAATCCTCGCTATTATCCTGTCTTCAGCGCTAGTGTAAACAAAACTACATCCCATCAAAAGGAATTCTCTAACAATAAAGTCCACATCCTGAGAAACTAACTAAAGAAACACATGCAAAATAATAAAACATCTCAGGATGTATCCATAATCGTACTGAACAACCATAGTAGTTGCAGCTAAAGAGAAATACAATCTAGGGTACGACCAGAAAACCCGAGGGACGAAAGCTCATGCACCCACCTCCATTAGTTGGGGTTTCAGTAGGTACAATCATAGAGTCCCAAGAGGTAGTCCAGTCATCGCACAAGTGAAAAGTGAAGCGTAATGACTGACTGTAGAGGGGTCAATCACTAAACATGCAGTGCGCTGTAAAACCAAAGGGTTATATTCTTTTCTGACGAACTTCCTGATTAAATTTGTAAAGCGGTCAGGAAACCCGTCAGACCCCTTTAACATTCGAAGTTTATAGACCACATCTCCATAAAATGGGGGTTGTGATATGCCTAGTCGCAGAAGTGATGTCTTAAGGTTGGTGTTGTAATTTCCCAGCAGGCCCTCGCTGCGGCGGTAGAATTTAGAGAAAGATCTACGTAGTTTGTGATAACGAAAACCCTGCTGAAGAAGTTTACTTGTAATAACTTGATTTCGATCATTGAAGTCTATAACATCATTACACGCTCTAGCAAATCGAATGAGCTGGACGATATACACCCCGTATGAGGTAGCACGAGGTACATCTCCATCCAGGTGTGGATAGCTAACGATGTTAAAATTGAAATCATCTCTCTTATCATAGATTTTAGTATGAATACAATCATTTGAAATCGGGAGATGAAGATCGAGAAATGCTGCTACTGTATCCGAACTGTTGGCTTTATTCAACGCGAGCTCTGGTGGATAAATGTTAGTAACCATATGAGCAAAGAACGGATTATCAATATTGAGTATGTCATCAAGATACCGAGAAGTATTATTAAAGGCATCAATAATTTCACCCTGGCTAGCAGGTGACAAACTCAACATAAAATCTCTTTCATATCAGTACAAAAACAAAAGCCATGGGAATTTCAGGCAAACTTTATGACTGGTTAGAAGATTTTTTAACTAATCGAAAACAAAGGGTAGTGATAAATGGGCAGGAATCAAGCCTCATGGATGTCACAAGCGGGGTTCCTCAGGGCAGTGTTCTAGGGTCAGTACTGTTTCTGATATATATCAATGACCTCCCTGAAGAAGGATAAAAATATCGGACAAGGAAAGCAGCATTCAAAGACGACAGTCGACCACAAAACACAAAAACAAACACGCAAACAGACAAACGAAAAGGCAAAAGTAATAAAAAATTCAAACGACATCACAAACACAAAAGGGTTGAAGCCATTGCCTGCACCACTAAATTGTTTGCAGACGATACAAAACTATACAAATGCATTAGTGACCCAAATAATACACAGACTTTACAGGCTAACATATTCAATGCATGTACGTGGGCTAAGAAATGGCAAATGGTATTCAGTGCCTAAAAATGTAAACACCTTCACATCGGAAACAATGATGATGAAAACAATGTGTATTTTATCAAAGATCAAGTAAATAAAATCGAAAGAATTACTAAGGTATAGGAAAAAGACCTAGGGGTAACTTTTGACTCGATGTTAACGTTTTCTAACCATGTAAGTGGGAAGGTCTCTAAGGTCAATAGGAACTTAGGACTAATATTCAAAACCTTTACATATATGGACATAGAAATGTTCCTCTGCTTATATAAATCCCTTGTTAGACCTCACCTGGAATATGCCAGAGTTGTCTGGTCTCCATATCTCAAAAAAGACATTATCACTATAGAAAATGTCCAAAAAAAGCTACCAGAATGGTGGGTAACTTCAGCAGTTTTCCATACCATACAAGACTTACTATGTTAGGACTACCAACCCTTGAGTATAGAAGAGAGCGTGCAGACGTGATTCAGGTTTACAAAATTTTAAATAACATCGATGTAGTAAACAAAAATAAACTGTTCACTATGGCCCCTAATACTGGCACCAGGGGAAACTCAAATAAATTATTTAAAAAAAAAGAGCAAGAGTTGACATTAGGAGGAAATCCTTGGCTTACAGAGTGGTATATTCTTGGAACAAACTCCTAACACAGTAATTGAGGCACCCACTTTAAATTCTTTCAAACGTAGGCTTAACAAACATTGGGCAAAACATCCTTCCAAATTCAGGCCAAACATCTAACAAAATAATAATAATAATAATAATAATAATACAACCTAAAAGGACAAAAGTGTAACCGGAAGTCAAAAGTCTTAACGACAATACCAGTAACAACAACAATCAAAACGGGGACGGTTTAGAACTGGCCTCGATTACAGTGTGAACAGTGTTAAGTTGAAGTTCTTTCGGGTATATATTATTAACCATAGTAGAAAAGAAAGGGTTATCAATGTTTAATATATCATCTAGATACCGAGAGGTGTCATTAAAGAAGGATAAAAATATCGGACAGGCTTAGCAGCATTCAAGGACGACAGTCATCCACAAAACACAAAAACAAACACGCAAACAGACAAACGAAAAGGCAAAAGTAATAAAAAATGCAAACGACATCACAAACACAAAAGGGTTGACAATAGGGCTACCGCCTTGGAACGGTCAGTGGCAAAGTAGGCCACTGGGGGTTTAAACCGGTTCTAGGGTGCACCAAACCTCAAACTTACCCTACTGTCATCCCATTAAAACAGGACAGTGAAAATAAAGAAATCCCCGCCATGATCTAATCTCTAACCAACAAGGCAGCATCAATAGGCAATATAAGTAAAACACAAATATGCTCGTGTAAATATAATACAAAAAACAATAGCCTAGAAAGCCACAATGAAGGTACTCATTGACTTGGCAGAAGCCAGAGCAGTAAGAGAATACACCATTAAGGGCACGACAAGAAAGATCATGGACAAACATCAAACGCCACCGTCCCAATGGGCTTTAGGTAGGCGTCATCATAGGGTCCACAGCCTGTCCGGTCATCGTACAATTAAAGAGGAAAGCATAGTGGTGAACTGTAAAAGGGTCCACCACCAAGCATGCAGTACGTTGCAAAATGATAGGGTCATAACCTATTTTGATAAACTTTTTAACAAGTTTAACAAAGATAGTATGAAAGTGATCATGACCAAGAATCGTACGAAGTTGATAAATCACATCACCATAGAAGTCAGGTTGCGATAGTCCTTGTCGCAGAAGAGTCCTTAAATTGCATTTATATTTGGAAAGAAGATCAGGGTTACGATAATAAAATTTTGCAAAGGTTTTACGAAGTTTATGGTAACGGTAACCCTGATTGAGTAACTTTTTAGTTATACAAAGATTACGAATATTGAAGTCCTCAACTCGAGTACAAGCTCTAGAAAAACGAATAAAATGAGACAGATACACCCCATAAGAAGTTGCTCGGGGAACATCCCCATCCAAGTAGGGATAATTAACAATATCAAAATTAAAATCATCTCTCTTGTCATAGATTTTGCTAATTATTTTACCATTTTCAATCGAGAGATCTAAATCAAAAAAAGAAGCGTTATTATCAGATATATTTTCTTTATTAAGCCGAAGTTCTTTAGGATAAATAGTATCAACCATAGTTGGAAAGAAAGGGTTGTCAATGTTCAGTATGTCATCCAGATACCGAGAGGTGTCATTAAAAGCTTCGATAACACCTGCCTGGGTATCTGGTGGAAGACTCAACATGAAATGTCTTTCATAGCAAAATAAAAACAAATCTGCGACAAGTGGTGCACGAAAATATTATCTAATAGGAAGATGAGTGCTTCACAAACTTCAATAACTTCAAAGGCCTCAATAACATCTTCCTGGGTATCTGGTGAAAGACTCAACATGAACTCTTTTTCAGAAACGTTAGGAGCCTTATGACCTGTTTTGCAATACATATATCCAAAACTAGTATCGGCAGAAGTGGAAGGACAATGAAACAATATAAAGTTAAGAGTAAAGCAAATGAAGAACACATATAAACAGAAAACGTAGTATATTAAATAAATATGAAAGCGACACAGAATAATCTTCATTTTTTTTAAACTAGCGTCGTCCAGTTAGTTAAAAAAAACATAAAAAACAACACACATACAAAAAAACTCCCAAAAAAAAGGGTTTTTATAAATTGTATATGGAATTATATGGAATTATCTTAATATTCATTGTTCCTTCTATCTAGATTGGTTTGTAAAGAGTTTATATTGCAAATTCTGTGTAAAAATAGTTAGCCATATGTTAGTTCTATAACTTCGTCAATTACCTATATAATTCAATGTGATTTACAAAGACAATACATGCATCTAAAACAGCGGTGGGATGGGTGGGGTATTCTACCTCATCCCTTCCCGTTTTCTCCATTCTCCCTCCACTATCTCCCATCTCCCTCTCCTTTTCTCTATTATCCATCAGAGTACAGTACGATAAATAAGGACGTAATCGATTTGAGTGTATAATACTTCTTCATTTTAAGATAATTTAATGTTCAGTTAAGGATTGCGACAGGATGAAGACAGATTATTTCACTCAAAACGACTCTAAAACTATGATAATTCATTATTCTTTTTAGAAACTTTTTATTAAAATAAAAAACGCCCTTTTTTTCCCGCCCCCTGCCTCTTGTCTCACGAAGCCGCCTCCTTGTCTCCCGCCTCCCGACCCCTTCCTCCCTCGCCTTTCGCAAAAACTATGGTAGAATAAGAAGAAAACATGAACACTATACATTTTTTACTTAAATGCACAGAAATATGTTGTTAGATCTGTGTTAAATGTAAGCAGGTTCAAGTCAAACTGATTCTGGATAAATAAATCGAGACGCTAACTGTAATGAAAACTGCCATGTGTCCCTTTAACGGCCGAAAGAACTTCTGGCTAGGATATCGTTTAATAGTGGCGCGAAACTGTAGGCAGAGTTATTCCCCTTTTATTAACGTAACGCCATTTGTAATATTTTATGGTGGAAGGAAAAGCGAGGTTCAGTTCAAGAAATATGCATTGATGTCGCAGAGAAGGAATGTAGGTATTTTGATATGTTGTTACTCATTGTTTAGGAAGTAATCATTAGCATGTAGTGCGTCATCGAATACAATTATTCTAAAAGAAACGGGACTTGGCGCGAAAAACATATTCTCTTGAAAGTTCACGGAGCCAAGCAGTCACGTGACTGGTGCTTATCGACATGAGAAAGAGATTGCCTATAGTAAAAACACCGAGATCTCGGCATTATCCTGCTTTAGTCCCTAATGGGGCTATTAGTTCTGGGGTTAAGGGTACGCATAGTTCAAAGGGGATTTAGCCAAATGAATCAAGTAAAAACACAGTTAAGGACATCATTGAATCAGGAAACTATGTCTTCTCTTTTAAGAATAAAGATAGATGGGCCAACTTTGGACAATTATAACCCCACAAAGAGTATTGTTAAATGGCTCAATTCTGGGAAAGGAACACGACATACAAAAGGACATGTTTGCACAGGCACAAGGGTCAAATATGGTCCAAAGAGGCGACAGTCAGACTCTACTTCTGATAGCGAGTCCGATGAGATAAACGTGGAATTGGGGTGTCAGCCAAAGTAACTCTAGTGTCATTATGATTTGTTTTATTAATATAATAGTGCTACATGATGTTATCCGAATACTTTGACTTATGAACTTTACAATCATAGTAGGACGAGTAAACATCCAATAAGGACGAGTACCACTCGTCCAACAGGACGAGTTAACAGAAAAATATATTTCGTCCCCTGCATACTTTACAAAGTGGGTGGGGGGTGGTTAAATGCAATTTAAGATTTTTTTTCTTTCAATAAAGATTCTCTTTAAGCAAAGCTCATATTTTCTTCTAAATGTTTAAGGTGAGAGTAAATTAAAAGCATTACAAATTAAAATTATTTACTAATTGCATAATAAATTAAAAAAACAATAGGGATTTGAACATGCATCCAATCTACTTAACCGTACATATTGTATGCACTTGTGAAATGTTCTTACACAGATATGACACTTTCCAAGAATCTTTTAGAGCTTTTTAGCTTAACTCCACGTACATCCTTAGTAATTCGCAAATAAGTGTGGTGGTGTTGTCAAATTTCGTACATCCATTTAGCATCCATTTTGTTCATTCATAAAAATATGTAAACAAACATGAAATATAGGTTTAACGAACTTATTCCGTGTCAATCGTCGCCCAAGTTAAAAACATACTTAAATAAACATTGCAGCATTACTGATATATAAAAAACACAATGATTACCTATACAATTCTGTTGAAATGTTGCACCTTAGTTCCTCCTTTCCATTCTGTGTTTCAACAATAGACGACCGATTATCTATCTATCTATATATCCTGCATCAACCTCTTTCGAGTGACCTATGCAGCTTATTGTAAACTTATCGATTCATCCGCATGATAAAGCAACATCTCGGAAACTAGTCTCGGACGTACTCGGACAGAACATGCCCAGTCCGTTCTGAACCCGCGTGGCATAGCGTTGGGAATAAATCCGAAGCAGGCCGGCTGAATGAGACCGAGACTACATGTTAAATTGGCAACGATAAAAACAAAAGCGTAATGTTGTTTCCTAGTTATCTATTAAACAATGACACTTTTAGCATATTGCTGTTTAATTATTTATGTTTTATATAAAGTGGAAGAAATAAACATTAATTTATATTTGTTTAATGCTTTTAAGCTAAATAAATATAAAAAAATGGGAATATTTTCTTACTGGGCAATAATAGCCGGAAGTAGTAATTCTAACGACTTCCGCTTCAAAATGAAATTTCGTGCAAGATGTTTCTCTGAAGATATTAAAAGAATATGAACTCCTATTAAGGTAAACATCAATTTCTTAAATACTCCTATGGCAATTCTAAGGTAGGATGCGGTTAATTTGTGCGATCTGTCAAAATAAGGTACGTATGGAAGTTTTTAGATGTTATTATCAAAAGTAAACAAACACGTTTCGTAGTAAATCGCTCCAGCAATTTCACGAGATTTTGTGTTTTGACAAAAGTATGGCGACGCATTCGACACATCATCTTGTCGTTCGATTTTTTTTGTTAATAGTAAACAAATAGTAATTATATGAATGATACTAAAGTCAGTCATTGAAATTATTTCAAGTTGGAATTATTACTGTGTTAATTATGAGGATACCATAAAGGAACAAAGCTAATGCATACATAGTCAGGGCTCTGGAAATATTTTGAAAATCCACTTGCCCAGGGCAAGTGGATTTTCAGAATCCACTTGCCCTGTTCAAAATCCACTTGCCCTGTCCAAAATGTCACTTGCCCCAAATTCAAAAGTCACTTGTCCCAAAATCAAGCCTTTGTCAACGTACCAAACTTTTCTAGACGCTGCGCGCCACCGACGTATCCATGGTGGGTAGTAGATTACGTTTAGGGCTGGATTTCACTGGAGAATCACGAGAAATAGATCCATTTTCAGATTGGCTGGGTGAACACAAATCAACACCATCACTACTATCCTTAAATCCAAGTTCACTGTCAGACTGACCACCAGAATCACACAAATCAACATTTCTAAGATCACCAGGTGTATTTTCCTCAGTAATTTTAGACACATGTTTAGGTTTTGTCCTTACAAGGAACGTAATATAGACATGGTTAATTTGTAACTTTTTTTGTAAGATTGTTGAAATAATGAAGGATCATTTATTAAATACTGCATCATGTAATTACCCACAGGAATCGGACATATTGTAAATGCATGTAATAAACCACATTGACTATCCACTACTAGTATATTAAAATATATTTTTATATACATGCGGGGACCTACATATGGGGATACTGTACTATGTTTACAATACGTCCGATTCCTATGAATTACCATATAAACTCATGAATATCAAAAGAAACAATGACCCCTTTCACACATTTCCAAACCGCCTTTGATTACATCATCAATTTTACATCAACATTCGTGAATGTGTTTCAAAAGTTTCCACAAATAAAGTGATAATCGTGTTACCAAATGTGCCAAACAAAATACAAACTCGCAAACAAAGTTTTTTTAATAATATGTGTCAAAATAACTTCAATAAAGCAACCCGCTGCATTCACATACCTTCCTTAATTAGTGCCAGTAATTAATTTCTACTTTATTTGTGTATAGTACAGTACTTGCCGTAATCGTTTATAAATTGCTGTTTGTTTACAATTTTCCAATGACCCGCGTTTCACCTTTTACACAGCTATGAGTACTTGGCGGACTGATCAGTGTGTATTCATTACCTTTTCCGATAACATTCAGCGTCAATACACAATATGCGTTGCATAAAATCTTGGTGCGGTTATACTCTTCAAACATAATTCGAAAGTTTGGCTAAACATATGATTTATGTTGCGCGTAAAATAATGCATAACAGAAGTCTACAAACTTTACAATGGTTACGTTTTATCGATTATAATTGGATTAATTTGATTATAATTGGATTAATTTTTGGGATGGTCTTATCATGTTAGTAGAGGACACACTTTAGTAAATAGGGAGATGAATATAATTAATGCTATCGGCGCATGGACATTTTTGATTGGCACCTCAAACTTTCCTCGGCCAATCAGGTTTTGACAAACTGTCAAAGTGGGAGGGATTTCTTAATTACCGCTCGCGGCGAAAGCGATGGGTTCGTAATCGGCACACTTTATGATAAGCCGAGTTTTCGTTTGATTTTTTGTCTAAAACGGAAAAGTCCAGTCGGGCAAGTGTCGGACAACCAGATTTGCGAAGGACACCTGCCCGCACCCAAATTCCACTTGCCCGGGGCGTCGGGCAACCATATTTCCGGAGCCCTGATAGTACATATATATACTGTTTTTCCTTTTTAACTATGAGTGATAATAAGAACCCGTATCAACTCAACTTCAAGAAATTACAATGAATTTATAATAGCATCCAACACAACAGCAGCAAATATCTTTGACATACTTACTGAATGCTTGAAAAAACTTTGTTCTTTTTGAAAAAAATACTTTGTTTTTATTTTACTTCTACTGATCAGAGGTTAGCAGATCTTCTACCATGTTGAGTTATGTATCGTTGGTCTGTCAATAAACGTTTTTTTGGCAACTACTCATCTAAATTCGTCAAATTGCATGATATGGACCAGTTTATATTGAGGAATATACCTGTAATTTAACATAGTGTTAGGTTTTCTTGGGCCACCATACCTGCATTTTAGAACTACTTTTGGGGGGAAATCTGCTTGTCAAAATTGATTTTTTTATGGAGTGTCAACATGAGATATCATTTCTTTCATCTTGTGTATGTTCACTTCTTGTTTTCTCTTCTAAAGATTGTTGACAAGTTGTTGGTTAATGTTAGTCAGTGTTTACTTAATCTCAGAAGTAACTAGGATTGTTGATTTGAAGTATGTACAGTACCGATGTAAAAATGCAACTATTTGCTTCGTCTGCTGCTTTCAATAGGTAATATTGCAAACAAAGTCTTCAATATATAACAACAGGGTTCTCAATAGACTTTAAAAGTGAAGAGTCATATGACCCTTTACTCAAAAATCTCAAGGGTCAAAATTGAAAAAGCAAGAGTCAAATATAAATCGAACAAATCGAAACGCCGTTTTATAAAACATCCTTTAATAACTTTAATTGTAGTGAATTCTGTAAATATTGTATTACAAAGAAGGGTGTGCAAGAATATATTTACATTTGAACTTAAAAAACTACTATTCCATTTTACAATAATGTGTCATTATGTCAAAGATTCCAAAGTTATGTAAGGATGTTTTATAAATTGGGGTCCACATTTGTTAATATTATAAGTTATTGGTGTTATTATAACACAATCTCTGTTTGCACCAATTGTATGTATGTATATTTGGAACATTAAACAAGAAAACAAAGGACAGTGTATCATTAATGTATGTTTAATTCTCAAGAAATCTATACTCATTTTATTAATTTCAAAAATAATGCTGTAGTATAGTACACTATAATATTATATAATAGACGAAAATATACTTCTTTGCGCCATTTATTTGTGAATTTAACATACATGAATTAATAAAGTCCGTTACTCGATAGCACAAACAATGTCCGTAATCGCAAAATATCAGAATGCGTAATGTCCGGTAAGTTTTGATGAATGCCAACCCAGGTTAAAAAACGCTCTTTTTATGTACATTTCGCCGATTTATAAATATTTAAATAATCCTCATTAAAACTATTTTGCCGTTTTTAACTGTTCACACGTTTGACCGCTAGCTTCTGTTTTATCGCAATTCAATTTAATTAACCCCCTAATCAATCAGAAGCCGGTAGCAATCAATTAAACAGTTAATCCAATCAAGTCATAATAGTCTTCACCCGCGCAAAGCATCATAAACTTCAAAGATAATCATTAAATTATCAACACAATAGCAGCGATTAGATTACACAGTGACACCATTTACAGACAGTTATTTCCCCCTCTGGCACTCAAGATGCGACAGCAGCGAATTTGATTGGTCGAGAGGCGATCAAGGTCGTCAGGCAAGGTGTCAATCACTGTGTATGCAGCTGTGATGTAAATAGGTATTGGATTGATGCTTTGAAGCAAATACACGCGCGTCATAAAAACGCACAGGTCGTAAATTAGATGCGTCAGAAATGGGTCAAATTGAAATTCCATGCGTCAAAACGCGTGTGTACGCGTCTATTGAGAACCCTGAACAACAACATGTAGGTGACACTTGAATGTTGGTAACACATTTTATTTGGAACAAAAATTATACTTTTCATTTTTGCACTACCCCACCCACTTTGTAAAGTATGCCTTCCCTTAAAATGTCACCGGAAATTTGCGATTTTTCCAAAGTCTGAGTCAGTCAGACGCTTGATTTATTCTATTCTATTCTATTCAATAATTGTATTCATTCCGTAATTGAAATATATGAACTAATACTCCCGTTCTCCTATTACCGGTGTACGATTTGCCCATCGCTATTACTCCCAAGGGGTTAAAACAATAAACAAATACATCCATACCCGTCATCTTCTTGAAGCATGAATGTAAATTCGAATGGTTTCATCTAAATATTCATACCGATTGTTTGTCACATTGTAAGCATACAAAGCTCTGCTGTATCTACCAGCGTGAAAAAGTCTAAATAAAGCCCAAAAGTGATTGTCAGCCGAATGGTCTCTTCCTAATCCGATAAGTTCTACCCATTCAAAGAAAATCTCCTCATTCAATCCATTGACGTACACAAAAGCAGATATAAGAATTTGGTGGAAATGACGCAAAAACGGTGTCCAGAACAATCTCCTTATTCCGAGGGGCCAACGGTTGGCGCCACCGATTATGTCCATAATTGTCATCTATGTGTCATAAATTAATCTGCTGCGCGAAGGCATATTGAATGGAAGATAACAATGGAAAACAATTTGTTTTTCAACACAAGTCCAACTGCGTGAAATTGCACGTGCTGATACGGTATGCGGAATGTCATTTAAGTGAACATGTTTTCACATATCAACATGCGAGAACCTGGAACTCATTAAAATGGTTGTGTGAAAAGGTAGAAATGCGTCAGTTCCACGGGAAAGTGGTTTACTGGGCGTGGTGAGCGATTGAAATCCACCCATGCACAGGAGGGATAAGTATGGGGTATTAAAGCTACTACACCTGTATTTAAGGCAATGGGCATACACGTAATGGAAGTGGGAGGGGTATAAGAAGAAAGTGCATTAGAACAGATATATATATATCATTGAAATGAAACAAAGTTTATCACTTCATTCTGTGGCGTGAACGTAAGGTAACAGATGTAACAATACGCAGTTTTGAGTTAGACTCCCGTCATGAGTGAACACTTTTTCACGGATTACGGCAATGATGCATTGCACGTTCATTGCAACGATATATTGAAGATGACTTCGTGGCATAAATCTCTTTCCTTACATGCGCCTTGCAGCCATGATCGACAACGTCGAATTCAGCACTAAAGCAAGCTTAAAACACCTGCTTTCTGCCTGAGATACAGGCACCATTGCCTTAAATAGAGCTATAGCAGCTTTAATGGGAATATTACAATACATCAGTAAGTGAAAGCCGAAGTTACCCCACACCACACCCCACACAAATGCTTACATAATGTGAAAATCTTCTGCATTGCGTCCACTCTAACGTCTGCCATGGCCGAACAAGCCGAAGAAGTAGCCAGCCAAGAAAGTGTTCGTGGCACAGCCGGCAATTTTAGGAATAGAGAAGTTGATAATGTGCAAGACATTCAGTTTGAAGATTGGGATAATCCCTGGAATTTTTTCAATCTCTTCATGCAAAACGACAGCGATGTTCGCCAATGGTGTGTAGTCCATGGCCTTCTGTCGGAAGGTATGGCTAGCTTTAAAACAGTAACAGAAAATGTGAACGGCAGCGAAGTCACATCTGTGTGTACGGGCACACTGGCATGGAAACAACGCCACAGATGTCTAGATGGTGTTTCATTCAGGTGCAGCAAAATCAATTTACATGAGGCCACTATTCGTCGGAATTCATTCTTCGAAAGGTCTAAGCTCACCATTGCAGACATTATGCTTTTCATGAAGTGTTACTTGGACAAGAACTCGCTATACCAATGCAGCAAGTTTTCCGGCGTGGCATACAAAAGCACTGCAGTGGACTGGGCTTCGTTTGTACGCGAGGTATTCAAGGAACACTTCCACAGGTAAGAACGTGTTACTTCCCACCGCAGACATATTGATACACAGATAGGAAACTTCCCATGTAACCAAAATATCACGTGGCACTTTAACTTTTCCTTCTATGTTCTCTCTCAATTATTCACCGATTTCTATCACAATACATGCAAAACATTTATAGCGAATAGCAAAATGGTATTATAATAATTTATGTTTATTTTCAAAATAAAAACATGGCAAAAAACCTGGTTCAAGTCCGAAATGCCATCATTTATCGCTTACCTCTTAAAAGGCAATGTTTTGACACAGTCAAAGTCTCCATCAAACTCCTTCTTTGCTCTCAATGTCAGAGGAAAAAAAAAATTCTGTCATTACACGAAGAAAATTCATTGTGTGATGGTATTTCTCTTCAATGAAACTCTTCTACTTCTACTATGGTACTGCCCTAGGCGTAAAGCATCACGGGCAAGTGACATCATCACAATGGTTAAAAAATGGACGAGAGCTGAACACGTCTACAGAGCAGGAATGCACTAGGTCCGGGGGTAATGCATTCCAGTCTCGAATGATATGTGTGTTTAAAGTAGGAAAAAATTTCGGGACATTTTGAAAATGTGCCACGTGAAATTTACACAATTTCCATACTGTCCAATCCGTTTCTTATTACGTATAATGTATAATTTCCTCAATGCAATGAAATCGGCAATCCGCGGTATTGAAACAGCCATATGACCATAAATAAATTTGTCTGTTCTGCAAGTTGCGCTTACCTCCCCATAACCATATACAGTTAAAGGGACACTGTCCGTAAGTAAGCAGATATTGAGCATAACCAAATAACTGGTTGACTTTTATTCAGTGAAATATATACATAAAAACATGAGGTTAGACTCTAAGATGTATGTAGGAATACATTCGTGAGTTTGAAAAAAATAAGTTTTAATTATTATATGTAAATAAAGTGGCACCCACAATATTTACCTTTTCTGCGATCACGTGACTACCATTAGCGCATTAGGTTTTCACCATAGTATGTATTGCGAAATATGTATAGCCCGCTTAGCTCAATCGGGAGCGTGATCGAGCACTTTACGCTCACGCACACTATTATTAATGTGACTGTAATTTTAGTTTGGGCTGTGAGTTCAAACGCACAAAGCGGATTTACTTTTTTTTGTAACGCGATTGAAATCCGTTAAACCATCTTGCTTTTAATTAGTAAATATTCAATAATGTTTAGTGTGTAGTGTAATGTTTGCGAACATAATTATTGTGTGGTTTATAAGCTGAAAGTTACGGACAGTGTCCCTTTAACTCTTACTTTGTTGGCGTGGTAACACTTTCGTTTAAAGGGACACTGTCCGTAAGTACGCAGATATTGAGCATAACCAAATAACTGTCTGACTTTTATTCAGTGAAATGTATACATGAAAACATCAGCATAGACACTAAGAAGTCTGTAGTAATACATTCGTGAGTTTAGAAAACAAAAGATGAAATTATTATTTGTAAATAAAGTGGGACCCACCGTATTTACCTTTTCTGCGATCACGTGACTTCCATTAGGGCATTAGCTTTTCATCACATAGTATGAACTACGTAATATGTATAGCCCGGTTAGCTCAGTCGGGAGCTATGTCGACCACTTTACGCTCACGCTCAGTATTATTACCGCGAGTGTAATTTTACTTTGGGCTATGACTTCAGACGCCCGAAATGGTTTCTCTTTATTTTGTACCGCGATTGAATTCCGTCAAACAATCCTGCTTTAATTAGTAAATATTCAATAATGTTTAGTGTGTAATGCTTGCGAACATAATTAGAGTGTGTATAATAAGCTAAAAGTTACGGACAGTGTCCCTTTAAAAGAACCAAGAAAAAGTTTGATAATCTTGCACTAACGTTAAACATTTGTTAATGCCATTGTTGTAATTGAAGGGGCAATGAAGATAACCTGTGCTCAGTATCTGCCTACTTATGGACAGTGTGCCTTTAACATGTATGAGTTAAGACATGCAGCATATTGAGAAGAAGTAGCGGGAGACCGTGATTTTTCCAGAAAATGAAGATTGCCGTGTGTCCCTTTAACAGTTCACGCTTTATTTTATGCAATTCTGAATGATGATAATGTAAACAAAGATTACGCAATGATTCGCAATTTAATATTAAAGGGACACATGGCAATTTCGAATTTTTTCGTCAGTCATTACAACTATTGCACTATTTACAGATCCACGAAACAGACCATGATGATAGGCGAAATCGAGATTGACGAATCTCTATTTGGGAGTGGCGTCAAATATCACAGAGGAAACCCGCACAAGGGGTTGAAAGTGTGGGTCTTTGGTATGGTACAACGGTCGACGAATACCCTCATCATGTATCCAGTGAACGACCGTAGCGAGAAAACCTTAAAACCGCTGATTGTTCGCCACGTTCAGCCAGGATCGACTATCTACAGCGACGGCTGGAGTTCCTATTGCGGCCTAAATGAACTTGGTTACCGACATTTCACGGTCATACACAAGTACGCCTACAAGAAGCTGTATCGCAACCTGGACACAGACGAAATAGTGACCTTGCACACTAATCACATTGAGGGCGCGTGGAAGCATGCGAAAGATCACTTTAAACGCATCGTGGGCGCTAAACTTCCCCAATTTGAGTGTCACTTGGCCGAGGTCATGTGGAGGAGTGAGACCACAGGCGGTAACCTGTACGACAGATTTTTCCAGCTGGTGAAATCCGTGTACCCATTGAACACGCCTGCAGTGTACACTTACCCCACACCACTTTTTGACTCTTGGACCGGCTCCATGACATCCGCCGACGCCACCATTGAACCAGCTGTCACTGATGTCGAATCGACAGCATCGGAGTCCGACACAGATCAAAGCAGCAGAAGTACTGCAGCTGGAAGAGAAGTTGTAGTCCAACAACCGGTGATTGTAGTAAGCTCCGAGGACAGCCAGGAAGACTCAACGAATAGAGCAATGCCGCCAACGCGTACTTCAAAACGCACTGCTAAGTTCGTATCCGAGCTGTTTTCATCGAGCGAAGACGAGGGAAACAAGACGCTAGTCGGTACCACTTGTACACCGACTCCCGGGACCAGCAAAACCGCCTCGAAGAAAGACAGAGTCTGCTGTCCGAAGGGCTTCACAGCAGTGAACAAAGAAGGACCAAGAACGAAAACAACGAAACGGAAAATGTCCACGGCAGTAAATCCCTATTCGAAGAAGGCGTATGTATGCTCCTCCGATGACGATTTCGCGTAGGACATTGACAACATGCATTCCACCATGTGTGATTTCAGTCATTGTTGACGTCTTCAAATCGAAACATCGCTTTCAGACTGTTTCATTACATGTACTAGCAAACCACGTGAAAATCACATTATCATGCACATGTGCACTTTTGTATGCAATAAAGGGGTCACCTGTTCATTTCCTTCATTTTGTACGCCTCGCCTAATGAAATTGAAGGGACACATGGCAATCTTCAGTTTTATTTCCTCCTCAATTTCGTTATCCTGCGTCAGTTTCACTGTGAAACTGGTGGCATATGAATCAATGCAGAAATCAGATTTCAATTTTCTTCAGCAGTTCACCAACTTCTTAAACATTTTATTCCTGCACTGTTGTAAGAAGTTAGTAATATGTGCAAATAATTACCTTTGAACTATTGTGGCGATTACTATGAATGATTGAACAAATGCAAATGAAAACTAACGGGACGCCGTGAGTTGTTAAAAAAAAAAAGGAAGATTGCCGTGCGTCCCTTTAATAGTTGAAGACAGTCCCGTAATATTGCCTATATCGTTGCCTCATCTACTACTGCCCCTGTTTCAGCCCTTACAGAGTACCGGTGATGGGCAAATGCTACAGCGCCAATTGGAGAATGGGGATGATCTTTCCCGACGCTTCGAAGTCATACTTGTACAGTCTGAACTTCGCAGCGTTGGTTACATGTGTATAAGACGGAGCCGAATGAATAACATTCATGATCTATTGCATCACCGGTCACGTGACTCTCGTGGCGCTCGCACATTTGCGCTTATTGCAAAATTTCACTCAGTCAGCTTGATTTCTTGCAGCCTATTACAATCTTCTATTGCAATACCTGGAAGAGAAAGCTAATAACAAACATTGTATTCATTCCGTAAATGAAATGTATAAAGTCAACACTGTTACATGCATTTTACGCGTTTAAAACGGCCGAACTAATACTCCCATTGTCCTATTATCGGTGTACGATTTGCCTATGAGTAATACGCTCTAGGGGCTGAAGCACGAGTAATATAAGACATCGTCGCCCTATGCAATACTCCAGTTTTAGCCCCTAGGGAGTATTACAGATGGACAAATGCTACACCGGTAATAGGAGAATGGGAGTATTAGTTCGGTCGTTTCAAAAGCGCGCAATGCATATGATATGGACATTGAGAACGTGCACTGCAAACAGCCACTGCTATTCCTCGATTTCATCCATTAAGACACTTCTCCAAAAACATTTCCGAGCCCCATTTTTATATAGCACCTCGCCCTTGAAGAAAACCCACTTCCCGGGGAAACTTCCCCTAGTGGCATTGCTTTAAGCCACACGAATAAGAACGTAAACTCTTCATCGTCGCCCTATGTAGTACTCCTGTTTTAGCCCCTAGGGAGTATTAGAGATGGGCAAATCCTACACCGGTAATAGGAGAATGGGAGTATAAGTTCGGCCGTTTCTAAACCGCGCAATGCATATGATGTGGACATTGAGAACGTGCACTGCAAACAGCCACTGCTATTCCTCGATTTCATCCATTAAGACACTTCCCCTAAAACATTTCCGAGCCCCATTTTTATATAGCACCTCGCCCCTGAAGAAAACCCACTTCCCCTAGTGGCATTGCTTTAAGACACACGAATAAGAACTTAAACTCTTCATCGTCGTCCTATATAGTACTCCTGTTTTAGCCCCTAGGGACTATTACAGATGGGCAAATCCTACACCGGTAATAGGAGAATGGGAGTATTAGTTCGGCTGTTTGAAATGCGACAATGCACGCAGAACTACGGAATGAATGCAATTATGGAATAGAATAGAATATAATAAATAAAGCGTCTGACTGACTGAGATTTCGGAATAGCCTGGAATGTGCGTAAATTTCCGGTGACATTTTAACCCCAGAACTAATAGCCCCATTAGGGACTAAAGCAGGATAATGCCGAGATCTCCAGGGAGAGCAACTACCCTCTTGGTTTTAAGTAAATATCTAAGAAAGTATGCATTGAATTAATATGTCAAGCATCTAAAGCAATTATCAATATATTTATTTACCTAATTGGGCCGAAATATTTGTTACATTAATCTTAATAAAGTTTTAACGGTCAACATTTTCAGACTAAGTTTAAAAATATTAAATTCCCAACGTTTGTTATTATTCAGGTAATGTGATCGTGACTGGTCAGGGCTTTACAAATATTTTTTTTAGCCACT